>PVKS010008137.1:0-69649 GCA_004027875.1 Aplodontia rufa
TTTTTTTTTTTTTTTTTTTTTAATTTTTTATTTTGAGACAGAGTCTCACAGAGTCACTTAGGGCCTTGCTAAGTTGCTGAGACTGGCTTTGAATTTGCGATCCTCCTTCCCTCAGCCTCCTGTCTGGGATTGTAGCCATGTACCACTGCCCCTGGCTGTTTGTATTTTCATCGATCTCTAAGGTGAACTCCATGATATTTAATGATGAGCATGAGGACATCAACAGTTTAGAGGTGGAGTAGGGATCTAGGTTTAGTCACATTGTGTTCTTTTCCCTGCCTGACATTCTTCACCTCATTTTTACACAAAAGGGCAGCTCAGGTAGGGATTGTGGAGATGGTGGGAGGCTTGTGGATTGTAATGAATCAGCCTGGAATCCTTTCTACTCCCACTTATTGAGGTAGGTTCCTGCTCACTCACCCTGACCATTTTGTATTCATGAGCCACCATGAAGTGTGCTGCTGTGTACATTTGTAAGGGGGGCAGGGGTTTGTTCAACAAGACTGAATTCCAGGCTCTGAGGTGGAGGCTAAGAATGCAAGGAAGAGAGGCAGAATGGTGGAACATTGAGAACGGGCTCTGGAGTCAGAGTTCCTGAGTTCTGGTATCAGCCTACCACTAAGAAGTTTTGTGGCCTTGGAGAATTTCCCTAGTCCCTCTGTGCTGTCAATCTCACAGTTGTTACGAGAGTTAAATGAGCTGCTACACACCAGGCTTTTCAGCGAAGATACCCCAGTCTTAAAGGAGCTCATGGTCCAGCAGTGACAAGTCTGCAGTTTGTGCCACCACCCACATTTTTGTGAATTTATTGGCCAAGAAATACAAAGACAGGATGGTGAGTACAGCCACTGCTGCTGTGCCCCTGTGCCCAGACACAAACCCTTCTTCTGTTTAGCCTCCAGGGTGCGGGGGGAGAAAAAACGAGGCTGTCTCCAGGAGTCTCACTTACTATGTGAAAACTTACAAGATCCCTCCCAAAGTGGTGTTCAGTGCCTCTCGTTGTCTTCCCAAAAGTGTTCTAACAGGGTCCCCATTCTTGAACTTCTTGGCACAGGGGACCTGCTTGCGCTGTAGATGAACCTGCGGGCCTGAAGGAATGTAATGTGGTCTTCATGGCTCTTAAAGGGATACAGGTGGCTTACAACTTGGTCATGATGGTAGGAGACAGGTGTCATCAGTGAACACAGAATAGACCTCCTTTCCCTGAGATACTTGATTTTGAGCTTGGGCTGTTGGTGTCTGTTCCCCATACCCTTGGTGTAATCCTCTGATAGGATGCAGATGAACTTGGCCTTGCCTGTTGGTGGGGTGGAGATAGTGGGTAAATAACAGGGAGGCGATTGGTGGTATCTATAGAGGGGATTACAAATATGCAGAATCCTTAAAAATCATTCTAAACATTTGGTATCTCTAAATGTTTATGGGCTGGGGTAAAATTCCTACTGAGCTATGTTAGCAAAATTGGCCATGAGGCTGAGACCAGAGGAGCTGGCTTCCACCTAACTCCCAATTTTACATTTTTATTATAAAGTTTTTTTTTCTTGGATGTGCATTTCTTTGATCTTCTCCCAGCTTTTAGTTTTAGGTTCCAGGATACTGAGAAGATTGAAATACTGATAGTATGGCTTACTCTCTGGAAAGACTTTTCTTATTCCCTATTTGTAGTTACTTTAAACTGGTAACATTCTGGGAATCTTTTTTTTTTTTTTCCATTGAATTTCTTGAACTTCCATTTGGGATTGTTTTGATGTTGGAGTGGGTCTGGATAAGGGACCATGCCTGGGGCCCACCATATGGTTCTTTAATGAGGAGATAAGTTTTTTTTTTTTAAGCTGAAGAATTTTGTTTACTAGAGCTCCAGAAATAGAAATTAATCACAAAGCAGTAGGTGGTGGGAAGAAGCAATTTAAAAACCTCTGTAGCTCAGCTACTCACCTTATCTTGAGTGGCTTCTTAGATTGTTTAGTGATCTAGAGTGAGAGCACTAGTTGCTTTAACACTAAGGAAGTGGAGGTGGAGGTTGGGTAGATGCAGGAAAAACCATTTTATGAGAAGCTGGATTGGGTGGATCCGAGTGCAGCTGGCGGAAAGTGTGTTCAGAGAAGCAGGAAGAGACTTCAGATCCTGGACCAGAATATGCACCGCGGACACCCCCTTAATCCAGTGGCGGAAGGCAGCACATACGTCAGGACTTTCCTTAGGCTCCAATGCGTTAACTCATTAGGAAAGAAATATTACAAGTAATCTATTTATTTGAAATTTATCTTTTAATTTCTATTTATTCAAAGTATAAATTTTATCATGTACATAAATTATCATTGCAGCAGCATGCATGTAATTTGCAAATTCTTATTGGAGGTAGTAGTTCACGATCAGAAAAGTTGGATACCTCTGCTCAAAGTAGTGACAAGAGAGCCAGCACTTCTCAATGCTTGGGAATCATCTGCAGAATGTGTTCAGATGCAGAGTTCTGTGGAGCCCAAGCTCTGCAGTTGGAAAGCTGACTCACCAAACTGAATTGGTGCTTTTCCTTCATTTTCTGCACTACTCCATTTAGAGCGTTAGTCATCGAGGGAAACCCCCAAACCACCGGGTGTCAGGGACAGACGCTGTGACGTCTCTTGGAACACCCTGGTGCTGTCCTAGAGACTGAGGAAGTCCCTGCTTGGTCCCTCGCTCCTTTAGTGGAATCGTCTGGGAATTTGCCAGGATCTGTTGCCCTCAGGGATGCGTCATGTGCTTCCTGATGTTGATTTGTTTCTTGGTCCAGATGGTTTTATCAGCCCACTCCAGGGGAGGGAGTTGGTGCTGGTGAGGAGGGGTGGGTCCCCCTGGCTCAGTGGAACAAGGAGCAAAGTCAGGAGCCAGAGTGGGGTTTCTGATCTACTTCTCTGTGCTGGGCAGACAGACACGAGTGCTTTACTTAGCAATCTGTCACACAGGTGCTAAAATGCCCACTGCTTCCTGTGGGAACTCATAGTGGGAAAACACTTTTAAACACTGTTACTTAAAATTGCAACTCCACTAGGCAGTATTTCTTTTACCATTTTCTAAATGAACGGAGGTACTGAATGGTTAATTGACTTATCTGTGATCACAGGGCAGAGCAGGTACAAAATTCTTCTGAATTCTTCCTCATTGTTCCTTCTATTTTTAATAAAAACTGCCTCTGTTGGGGAGTCAGATTATTAGATTTGTGTTTTGAGATTTAACTTCTCATTCATCAATTAAGTACAATGTGTCCAGTGCTATCCAGGGATACAGAGATGACACCGCCCTGGGCTTTAAGGACTCATCTGTGAGGGGATAGACTAGTAAGGTTGTGTTTACAAACTTGAGGGCTGAGATGGGGTGAGGTCACTATGCTAAAGAAATCATTAGAGGGTTCCATTACTCAAAGAAGTGGGGTATGAGAAGGCTAGCTGGAAGAAGTACGCAAGCTGAACACTGTCAGGTAAATAACCATCCAGGTAAAGACTGGGGAGTGTTACCAACAAGAGAATCTAAACTTCAGGGACATCTCAATAAAACCCCAATAGAAATGATGATAATCTGAATAAAGAATTCCAGTTACCTCGGCTTGTTAATTGTCTTGCCTTCTTGATGTATTGAGCCATGTACCATGAAATATCCCTCTTTAACCCAGTGAGTACTCTTCATTTTGAGTTTTTTTTTGAGGGGCTGTTCTGAAGATGGGACCTAGGAGGGTGCTTTACCACCAAACACAGCCCCAGTTTTTAGTTTTTATTTTGAGACAGGTCTCCCTAAGTTGCTTGAGGCTGTCCTTAAATTGCCTGGGTTCTTGCTAAATTGCTGAGGCTGACCTCTTTTAACTTGTGAACCTCCTGCCTCAGCCTCTGAAGTCGCAGGGATTGCAGGCATGCGCCACTGTGCCTGGCTGAACTATTTATATTTAATGTAATTATGAACTGTCTTCATGCAGCTAAGAACCAAAAGCCCATGTCTTTCCTTACGCCTCTTGGGAGAAAGGTGAGGGGGAGGTGTGAGAGGGTGCTGCTTTTTCATTCTCTTCTGATCATGCAAGGATGGGTTTGGGTGTGGCCTGCTTTCTACCAGTTGCCTCAGTGGCAGGCGCTGACCTGATGACCCTCTGTACCTGGAACTTGTAGATGGTAGTCTTCAGGTTTGGGGTGTTGGTCTCCATGCTGCACTTATTGAGGAAGGGATCTGTGGTGAACAGTCAGCCTTAAGAACCACTCTTCCTGCCCTGCGTCCTACCACAAGGATTCTGGCCTTTCCCCACTAATCTCTTTCTGTCCTAAAAAAAAGTCCACTGTCCTCATGATGACACCTTGAGATGATGAACTTGTCAATATACAAAGGATTTATTGGGGCTGGAGCGGTGGCTCAGCGGTTTCGGCGCTTGCCTGGCAAGCACGAGGGCCCGGGTTCAAACCCCAGCACCACGTACACAAATGAGTGTTGGAGCAACGGAGTCCATGTGAAAAGCTAAATAAAGTTGTTTAAAAAATTTAAAAAAAAAAACAAAGGGTTTATTATATAAGGTTCATCATCTATGTGGGCCCTGCAGAGGTGTGGGAGTGTGGCTGGCAGCCCTGGTAGAGGGCCAGGATAACCCCCACCCCAAGCCTGCACTGTACCGACCAGGCCTGGAGTGACGCATCCCAGGCGTGGGAAGGGTGGACATCCATGTATGCACCATTCCCTTGTTCTCCCAGGCACACAGCCACCTGCCCTGTTGGGTCTTGTCACCAGGCAGGCCTTGGACTTTGACCGCTGAAGTTTCTCAGGTCCCTAACAAGGCCTAGTGGTCAACAGGAGTGGACTCCGCGGTCAAGCTGTGAGAGTCCAGTTTCCAATGCTATAAATTGGAGCTGAATGTGCTGGGTTCTGATGTCAGGGACAACCAGACATGGTAATGAGTCACCTCTTCAGATATTAAGGCATAGGCGGGTTCTTTTACAGTCTCCCTTGTGGTCAGTGGGAAGACAGGATAAAAACTTTCATCTTAAAAGACTAAGGTGGTAAGGACTGGAGCAATTGACTAGATGGCCCAAGGCCAGATGCCTTGTCCAGGAAGGACAGAACTTGATCTTCCACTTGTGACAGATCCTGGGACGTATCTGTCCTGTCTCTCCCAGAAAGCAGGCTGCATTAGTCAGCTTTTTGTGGCCTTGACCAAAATGCCTGACAACAACTTGGAGGAGGAAGAGTTTATTTTGGCTCACAATCTGAGGTTCAGTTCATGGTCAGCAGGCTCCATTGTTTGGGGCCTGAGATGAGCAGAACATCAAGGTGGAAGGGTGTGGTGAAGGAAACACCCTCAGTTTAGGGTGGGCCAGAAGCAGAGAGAGGGGAAGGGGCTGCCTGCTGGGAAGATGAGTTGGGTGACCCACTGCCTCCACCCATGCCTGCAGTTACTACCTACTCAGTCCATTCAAGCTAGATGAACGGATTAGGTATCCACTCTCATAATCCAATCATTTGACCTCTGACTGTTCCTGCATTAACACGGGAGCTCTTGGGGGACACCTCATGTCCACACCATAGCACAGACCATTGTGAAATAAGCTGCTGTGTCTTTCCTCAGGTTCAGACTCATTATTTCTGCCCATTAGCCATCATCGACTGTAGCTATGCAGTTCTTGACAGGATCTTTTTTTTTTTTTTTTTTGGTATTGGGGATTGAACCCAGGAGAGCTTTGCCACTGAACTAATTCCCAACCCATTTATTTATTTATTGACAGGATCTTTCTAAGTTGCTTAGTGCCTTGCTGAGTTGCTGAAGCTGGCCTCCTATCTCAGCCTCCAGAGTGTACCATAACACCCAGCTCCTGTTTCATCTTTGTCACTTGGCTGGGGGCATCCTATTTCAATCCTGTCCTTCCTGTTCCTCCACTGTGGAATCCTCCTTCACAACTGTTCTTGCACCAATGTCTTCCAGGGAGCTTTCCCTGACCGCATAGTGGAGTTGGAGCCGCCTCCTTGGCCCTTGCACACCTAATAACACTGTTATTGCTTGTGTAGTCCTACAGCTCCCAGTGCAGAGCACAGACTTCTAGCCTAGAGGGAGCTTGTGAAGAGGCTGTCTGTGTTATTTGCATATTGGGTATCCTGTGGTCACTACCACTGAGTCTTGAGCACTGCTTGCTGCAGGGGAGGTAGGCCAGCAGCTATGTTGGATGCAGAGAAGAGTGAAGCACTGAGAGGCTCGGAGAGGATGGGAACGTGCACCCACCTATATACACACATGTGATGAGCTGCAGTCAGCAATCTCTGTGGTACAGGAAGTAGGAGCTCATGGGGACACCGAGGCAGGATGGGTAGGTAGTAGACAGAGGCCAAAGGGATTTCTGAAGGAATGTGCTGTAGAAATGCTGAGATGGACTGCAGAAAGGCTTTGTGGGGAAGAAGTGGATCAAGTGCAGAAGTGGAGATGGGATCAGGGAAAGGGTGCTCGAGACCCCATTGTTGGTCTTCTGTGAAGACCAAGAAGGTTGAAATTGGAATTGGTCTTAGAGGCAATAGAGAGCCAGGGATAGTTTCTGGACAGGGGAAGAACAGAACTAAAGTGTTGCTTCAGGAAGACTGAACTGTTGGTGTGCACAGTGGATCGCAAGAGGAGAGGCAGTAGTCAACAAATGGTGCTGGACAAACTGGACAGCTTCTTGCAGAAAATGGAAAATAGATCCTTCTTACCTTGCACAAAAATCCAATCTAAATGGATCAAAGAATTAGGAATTAAACCAGCTACCATACAACTGCTGGAAGAAAAATTAGGACCAACACTCCAGCATATGGGAGTTGGCAACAAATTACTCAACAAGACTCCTAAAGTGACAGAATTACAGTAAAAAATGAATGAGCGGGATGCCATTAAACTAAATAGTTTCTGTACCGCCAAGAAAACAGTCAAGAGACAACCCACTGAATGGCCTGCGATCCCTCTGACAGGGGACTAAAACCTAAAATTTGCAAAGAACTCAAAAAAATAACAAAAACAATTCAATCAACAATTGGGCCAGAGAGCTAAATAGAAACTTCTCAACTGAGGAAATTTAGTAAGCCAATGAATATATGAGGAAGTGTTCTAAGTCACTGGTTATCAGAGAAATGCAAATCAAAACTATGTTAAGATTTCACCTCACTCCAGTCAGACTGGCAAAAATGAAGAAAATAAACAATAATAGATGCTGGAGGGGTTGCAGAGAGATAGGCACACTAACACACTGTTGGTGGAACTGCAGACTGGTACAGCCCCTCTGGAAAGCAGTGTGGAGACACCTCAAAAAATTAGGGATGAACCCACCATATGATCCAGCTATCCCTCTCCTGGGTATTTTTCCAGGGGATTTAGAATCAGCCTATTACAGCAACATAGCAAAATCTATGTTCATAGCAGTTCAATTTATAATAGTTAAATTATGAAACGAACTCAGATGCCCTTCACTGGATGAATGGATCCAGAAGCTCTGATATATATGTACAATGGAGTTCTATTCAGCTATTAGAAATGATGATATTGCATCCATTGAAGGTAAATGAATGGCAATGGAAGAAATCATGCTGACCGATGTTAGCCTAACCCAGAGAGTCAAGGGCCAAATGTTTCCTCTCATTTGTCGAGGCTGGACCTAAACCCAGCCTTTGGAGAAAGGTAAATAAACTCATGGATTAGAACCATAGAACAAAAATGCAAAATGTTAATATTTATGAGATACAGTTGTAAGGTACTGCATAAGATATTTGAACAAGCTATGCTGCATGCCTGTGCAAAAATGTAAATGTTTAATCTTATTGTGAAGTATATTGAAGAATAACAAGGGATAATAGAAAGGGAGGAGAAGGGGAAATGTTAGAACTGAGATAAAGCAAGGTACATTCCAAGCATTTATAAGTATGTCATTGTATATACTATGGTCATGTATATAAAAAATGTTATTCGTGTATAAGATTTAAGTCACTGTACTTGGGGTTTTTTAGGAAAAATATAGCACCCAGAAGAAAGGCAAGGGATCGGGAGACGGGAGGAGGAAGGTAGAAGGGTGCGGCGGGGGGGGGCAGATATTGGTCAAATTGTATTGCTGTATTGTGTGCATTTAGGAATATGTAACAACAAATCCCATCATTATGTACAAGTATAATGCACTAAAAAAAAAATGCAGAGAGGCAGTAAGGAAGGAGATGGTGAGTGACAACCTGGGTCTGGGTCAGACCTCCAGGGTTAAAATCTGAGTGGAGACAGCAGGGATGGAAAGAACATTGATAACTTTTAAAGGAAGCATTATAGTCAGGCGTGGTGGTGCAGACCTACAATCCCAGCAACTCAGGAGCCTGAGGCAGGAGGATTGCAAGTTTGAGTCCAGCTTCAGCAACTTAGCAAGATCTTGTCTCAAAAAATGAAAAGGAATGGGGATGTAGCTCAGTGGTAGAGCAGCCCTGAGTTCAATCCCTAGCACCAAAATAAAATCATATAAAATGAAATGAAATAAATAAAAATAAAATAAGGGGAGCTGTAGCGGTGGCTCAGTGGTTATGGTGCTTGCCTGGCATGTGTGAGGACACGGGTTCAAACCCCAGCACCACATACACAGCTGTCAGATCAGCGAAAGTCATGTGAAAAACGAAATAAAACTGATTCTGTCTTTCTCACTGTCCCTGTCTCTTTAAAAACATAAATAAAAGTAAAATAAATAAGGAGTGGGGATATAGCTCAGTAGTAAAGCATCCCTGGGTTCAATCTCTAGTACTAAAGAAAAAGAAAAGAACAAAAGAAAACATTCTGTGAGATAGGATTGGGGACAAGTAAGATCTGGGGACAGGAGGAACCTGAAAAAGCAAGTCACAGTACAGGAAAGCAGCAGACATTAGTAGGTAGACTCTTCTTCAAAGCCCACACTGTTTGGACCATCCTTTCTGAGCCTCAGTTTCTTCATCTGTTTGTTGTTGATTTTTTTTTTTTTGTACTGAAAATTCAACCCAGGGGTGCTTAACCACTGAGCCACATCCCCAGCCCTTTTAAGTTTTTATTTTGAGACAGGGTCTTGTTAAGTTGCTAAGGGCCTTGCTAAATTGCTAAGGTTCTTGTTACATTGGAAGGTTGGCCTCGAATCTATAATCCTCCTGCCCCAGCCTCCTGAGTCGCTGGGAAAACAGGGGTGTCCCACGGTGCCTGGCAGTTTCCGCGTCTGTAAGGTAAGGTTGTTGGCTCCTGTGATTCATGCTGGTTTCCTAATTCAGAACTGTTAGTCACATCGTTTCACTGACCCAAACCTGTTTATCAGAAGAAACAGACTTCCCTGACCTTTCCCCTGCCTGGCTGTTTAACTTAGTTTCTTAATCCAGGGTAAGAGTTCTTAGAAAAGTCATCTTCAGTAAATGATAAACAAGCTGCATTCCCGATTGTCTCACAATGCCCTGTGCACCTGCCTGACTGCGTCACCCTGCAGGGCAGGGGACACCTGGTGTCCAGCTCAAGTTCTGCAGGGTGAGGGATTCCACAGCCAGGCCTGCCTGCAGCCTGCCAGCCAGGGAAGCCAAGTCCTGGGGCTGGCTTGCCAGACTCCTCGCTTCTGTGGGGCCAGGCCCGTGGAGTCTGGACCACAGGTGCCTGGTTGGCTTGGGCAAGAGCCTGTGTGGGACCTGGATTACCTGGAATCAAGCACTTCCTCTTCATTTCCCATTGAGATAAAAAGAGGGGGCCTAGCAGCTCCGTGTGCTCATTGTTCCCATTCAGTTCGGGGCCTCAGGCCTTTGTGGGCTTAGTGTTCTTCTACTGGGCTCTGCTGGTGGTGCTTGTGTGGGGAGGTACCAAGGATTGAACCCAGAGGTGCTTAACCACTGAACCACATCCCCAGCTCTTTTTATATTTTATTTTGAGACAGGGTCTTGCTAAGTTGCTTAGGGTCTTGCTGAGTTGCTTAGGGTCTTGCTGAATTGCTGAGGCTGGCTTTGAACTTGAGATCCTCCTGTTTCAGCCTCCTGGGTCACTGAGATTACAGGCGTGTTCCATTACACCTGGCCTGGGAGGGAGGGGTTTCTTTTAAGTGTGAGAAGCATGAACCTCATGAATAGCATCTGTTTCAGCTTGAGATTAATTTGCCCCCAGTTTCCTGTTTTACCTCCTCTTTAATTCCTGTGTACAAGGAAAATGTCTCTTTCTATAAGGGAGAAACATGACATTGCTGTTTAAATGGTGTTAATTCTCAGAAAATCGTGAGATTTCGTCTCACACTTGTTCCCCATCCTGTGCTTTGGTGTCTTTCCCTCCTCTCCCTTGCGGCAGTTAGTGTTGGTGAACCAGTAAGAATCTCCGCAAATCAAGTGCTCAGTAGGTGCCAAGCGAGTATTTGTATGTAGAGACTCATCCAAGTCCTTGAACTTGGTGCTGTTCAGCATCATGCCCATTTTGCTGAGGCATGGGCGGGAGCGAGCTAACCCAGAATTATAGCTCATCTGTGCCAGAGTTGGAACACGAATCCAGTCCGGCAGGCTCCAGAGCCCTTGATCTTATCCAGGAAATTGTCTGGTTCCTGTGTGCACAGATCCACTGAGGAACAGTGCAGTGTCCTGTTCTGTGAGTAAGTAATCCATAGAGAGTACAGTGGAATACTATAGAACAACAAAGAAGAACAAACCGAGCCATCAGACACCACTGGAAGAATCTTGTAGGCAAATTGTTGAGTGAGTGAAGCCACCAGAACATACAATGTGTGGTTCCACCAATAGGATGTTCAAAAACATACCAATGAGTCCATACTGTAGAAGTCAAGACCCTCCTTCCTGGCAGGTGGTGATAGGGGAGGGCATGGGGCCTCTGGTGGTGGCCTGGTTCTGGAGTTGGGTGGTGATTTTGCTGGTGTGCTTGCTGTGGGGCGTTAGGCTGCACATTTCATATGTGCACATTCATATACTCCTATACTGTTTATTTATAAAAAAAAAAACAAAAAACACTGGGACCTGGGAGGTGTAGCTCAGTGACAGAGCCTTGCCTAGCATGTGCAAGACCTTGGATTCAAACCCTAGTACTGGGGGAAAAAAGGAATTGGATGGCAGGAAACTTGGGTTATAGTCCCGACACTAACATTTTTTTCTTTTTTTAAAGAGGAGAGGGACAAGGGAGAGAGAATCAGTTTTATTTATTTTTTCATCTGACCTTCGTTTCTCTGACACATACTTGTGTTTGTGGTGCTGAGGTTTGAACCCAGGTCCTTGAGCATGCTGGGCAGGGGCTCCATCCAAGCACTGAGCCGCTGCTCCAGCCACCGCTCCCCTTCCCCCACTAACTTGTGAGTGACTCAAGCAAGTGACATTTCGGGGGCCTGAGGCTTGGGCTATGAAAATGATGTAGCCACTGAGCCATATCTTCAGACAAAACTGTTAGGTGGTACTTGACCTAGGCAATGCCATTTTGAATCTTATCCTCCATCTTAGAACAAGACCCACCTATCCCTAGACCCCTGACCCACCTATTCCTAAACCCCCGACCCACCTATTCCTAAACTCCAGACTCACTTACAGTACTCCACCCTTATGCAAAGAAACCCTAAACACCATTATAAGAAAGGACTTTTCCCTGACAACTCCCTAGAAATGCCCAAATCTTCTTTTCCCTTATTCTGTATGTACCCAGTCTTTAAGAGAAGACAGGCCCCAGTCTCTACTGAGCCCCCTCTCCGCAGGTCTCTCCCAATAAACCTGTTACTCTTGAGCCACCACTCTGCTCATTCTTTATTTCCTCCACTCACTTCTTTCCTTACAAAAACCAAATCTAGGGCCTGGAGAGGTGGCTCAGCGGTTCAGCTCTTGCCTGGCAAGCATGAGGTCCTGGGTTTGATCCCCAGCACCACATGCTCAACTAAGTGTCAACCCCGCCCCCCCAAAAAAAACAGTTTGGAAAAAAAATTAACTCTTTCTAAAAACAAAACCAAAAAAACAGATTTAAGCTGGGTGCGGTGGCTCATGCCTGTAATCCCAGCTACTCAGGAGGCAAAGGCAGCAGGATCTCAAGTCCTAATCCAGCCTCTGCATCTTAGCAGGACCCTGTCTCAAAATAGAATTTTGGGGATGTAGGTCAGTGGTAGAGCCTTCCTGGGTTCAATCCCTAGTACTGCAAAAATAAATAAAATAAATCTAAAATGTAAAAGCAGATCCGGTGGACCTCTGTGAATTCAGGAGAGAAGCTAGCCTGGGCTCTGGGCAGGAGGCAGGAGCACCCTGGCTTCAGGCTTTGGCCACTGCAGAAGATGAAACTTGCACAGGGAGGCCACCTCCCAGGGCTTGGCCCACTCTGATAGTGCAGTGTCCTCTTTTGGCTCTTAATTATTCCCGAACAGTTTCCTGAGGGCACAGACCTTGGCTCTGCAGTAGACTCTTGCAGACAGGGCCACACTTACCTCTCTGATGTTCTTCATGGTGGATGGAGAAAAAATGCAGAAGGTCCCCATGACATGTTAGTATCATTCCTCTTATCAGATTGGTTTTCCCTACATAGGAAAGAATCTATAAAATGGAGCTCAGTGGGATAAGGCTTTCCATGCCAGGCTAGGGTGGGAACAGTTTATGGAGCATGGAAAAGCACTGGGGCATGCAGTAATGGCTGAGAGCTCCAGTCACTAGCAGGGTAGGTCTGAGGGTGGATGCGTGTGGGTGGGCATAAGTGGGTGGGTGTATGAGGAAGGACAAGTGAGGGTGCTTGCTGTGGAGACCCAGACATGGGAGGGCCAAGCACAGCTTCCCAGGTTCTAAAGTTTGCTTTGGTACCAGCCTTGGTAATAGTAGGGAATCTGAAATCCAGTGATTCCCAGACTTTGGGAAGAACCAAGCTATTCAGATATCCCTGTCCTTCGGCCTTTATTGCTTTGGACCTGTGTGTGATTCCAGGAGTCCATGCTGAACTGTACAGCCTGCCTGCCTGCCTTCCTCCACTCAACAAATATTTATTGTGCACCTACTGTGTGCCAGGCTGATTCTAAATATTGAGAATCTGCCAGTGACAGAATCTGACAAAAAATACTTTGATTCTCAGGGGAGACATGACCATAAACAAGATAAGCCAAACACACAGGATGTTAGATGGTGACAGGTGCTTAGAAGGGACGAAATGGCAGGAGGGGTTCAAGAGTCTGGTGAGTGTTGAATCTTAGATGGTGAGGCCAGGAAGGCCTGGCTGGGAGGCAACTCCAAAGGCTGGAAGCCAGAGAACCCACGTGGGGGAGCGGGAAGAGGATACTAGGCTACTTCAGGAGCAGGTGGCCAGAGCCAGCCCCAGGATCCCTTTCCTCCCTGCCCTCAGGGGCTGACAGACCTGCATTGGGAGGCTGCTCTGGAATGCAGTCGGGCATTATTTTGTCCTGAGGCCTGGGGGTGGGCATCTTTGTTTTAACTTTGATCTCTGGGATGAAAGAATGGACCAGTTCCAGCATGAGCTGCCACTGAGGGGAGACTGAGGGCAGAAGAGCTCTCTGGGGACTGCTCTGTGTGTCTAGCCTCTGCCTGCCTCCTCTGCTCCATAGGCTCCTGCTCTTCTGCTTCTGGAGAGTGGGTTGATGGGACAGGGACAGAGGGCACTGGTCACTACCTTTGAGGCTAACTGCCTCTGGAAATGGCCTCAGTCCCAGGCTTTTCCGCCCCTTCAGCTATGACCTCTTTGCCTCTCTGCCACTTGGCTGTCCTTGGATAGGTCATTTCATCTCTCTGAGATTGCTTTCTTGTCTCTAGAACAGAGATAAGAGCTACCTGGTTGGGTGGTTCTAAAGATTAGAGAAAGCTATTTAAAGTACCAAACCCAATGCCAGGTAGTTCAATAAGAGGCAGCTATTATTAATTTATCAGCAATGAATAAAAACAGCAAACACTTCTTGAGATCTATTGTCTTCCTTGTTTTACCAGTTGGGGGAAATGAGGGCACAGAGAACTGTTGGTCCAAGTTCGCAGAGCTGGTAAGTGGGGAAGCTGGGATTTGAACCCAGGCAGTCTGGTTCTTATTTGGGGAGGAGTGACAGAAAAACAGAGCTGGCCAGAGCTGTGTTGCTTTAGAGCTGTTGGTCCCATTTCTTTATTCTTTGCTTACTCTTTTCAGATCAGTTAGCAGTTTGTTTCCTTCTGTGCTGAGAGACTCCTGTCTGCAAGGAGAAGAAATGGGGCAGGAGGCTGACAAATGTATCAGTTTGGCGACTGAGCAGTAAGCACCTGGGGAATGAGCCGAGGATTTTTCTTCCACATTGGGATGTTACCTGGTGTGGAGGCCCAGGAAGGTGGTGGACATGGGGGAGAACAGAAGGAACCCCCTACCTTCACTGTCTCAGGCTGCGCTTTGCAAAGGTGAGCTGAGGAGCTGAGGCCAAGGGAGCCAGTTGGGAAGGCCTGCTGCTGTCTGAGCAGGCAGCGCCCAGAGGAACAGAGAGGCAGACGCCACCTCGCCACCTCGACACCTCCTTCAGGTCCAGCACAGTGGGTGTGCTGACTACAAAGAGCGGAATACCTGAACCCAGTGGTAGGTGGTGAGATGACTGCTGAGCCACCTAAGTGACAGCCAAGAATCTGACATACCTGGATTCTGAGCTGCAAGTGGAGCGCCATGGGAGAGCACTTACCTAGCATGCAGGAGGTCTTGGGCTCAATCTCCAGCTCTGCAAAAAAAGAAAGGATTAGGCTCTTGATATTCAGTGATGCTAATTATTCAGCTTTTAAAAATGTCTGCGATTAGTTTGGATGGATGGATGGATGGAAGGTGGTTATGAAGGTAGCACAAACACTGGGACCCACAGATAGGCCTAAAGCAATCAGATTAAAGGGAGAAAAAGTAAGAAATTTTATTTTTTCTTTCTTTTTTTTTTAAATAACACTAGTATAAGACTCATTGTAGGAAAGACAGAAATTCAAAGAAAGAAATCATCCACAATTCCGTAACAGAAGTAGACATTATAAACATTACAATTTCTTTCTGCTTTGTTTTAAATATAGTTGGCCACATAAGGCAGGCAATTTTGTGTTCCGGGTGCCCTACTGTTAGTAATTCAAGAGATGTTCATACACATTTTATACACATTTTATATTATTTTGTTAAAATCTTGTAAGGTTGTTTAAAAAAAATTAAAAAAAAATAAAATCTCTTAAAAAAAAAAAAAGAGATGTTCTACTGTGTTTCGGTTCTCTGCTAAACTTCTAAAAGGTGGAATGTGTTCCAGAAACTAAGACATGCCCTGATCCTGTAATACAGAGGCTGATGCTGATGTCCTTAAAGACAAGCATTTGGAAGTGAAAACAGGGACCGGACTAAGTATTTGCACACCCATGTTCATAGCAGCACTGTTTATAGAAGCAAGGAGGTGGGAGAAACTCAAGAGTCCATCAAAAGCCAGGCACAGGGGCTGGAGTGGTGGCTCAGTGGTTACGGTGCTTGCCCGGCATACGGTGAGTGCCCGGCATGCGTGAGTACGCGAGTTCAAACCCCAGCACCATGTACACCACAAAGACTCAGAGCAACGAAAGCTGTGTGAAGAACTGAATAAAATTGATTCTCTTTCCCTCCTTTCTCTCTCTCTCACTGTCCCTCTCTCTTTAAAAAAAAAAAAAAAAAGCCAGCCACAGTGGCACACCTGTAATCTCCTGTAATCCCAGCTGCCTGGGAAGCTGAGGCAGGAGGATTACAAATTTGAGGTCAGCCTGGGGAGTTTAGCTAGACTATGACTCAAAATAAAAAATAAAAAGGGTGAGGGGTGTAGCTCAGTGGTAGGGTGTCCCAGGGTTCAATCCCCAGAAGTGGAAGAAATGAAGAAAAAGAGTCTATCGAAGGATGATGGGGCTAATCAAAATGAGATCTGTATACACGATGGAATGCTATACAGCCTTTAAGAGGAGGGAAATTCTGACACATGTCCGGTAATAACAATGCAAATATTGCATGTCCCTGCTTCTATGAGGAGTGGTCACATTCCTAGAGACAGAAGAAAGAGGCATGGGTGGTTACCTGGGGCTGGAGGGAGTAGAGAATGTAGAGTTAATGCTTACTGGAAACACAGTTTCGATTGGGAATGTGAGAAAGTTCTAGAGGTAGGTGGTGGTGATGGTTGCAGGACAGTTCGAATGTACTATACACCACCAAACTGTATCTTTAAATGTGCTTAAGATGGTAAATTTTATGTTATGTGCATTTCTTACCTATTTTTGGTACCAGGGATTGAACCCATGGGCGCTTAACCACTGGGCCACATCCCCAGCCCTTTTTATTTTTTACTTTGAGACAGGGTGTTGCTGAGTTGCTCAGGGCCTCGCTAAGTTGCTGAGGTTGGCTTTGAACTTGTGATACTCTTGCCTCAGCCTGCTGAGTCTCTGGGATTACAGATGTGCACCACCATGCCTGGTTTATTTCTCTACACTAAAAAAATAACAGCTACAGGTGAGAGGTGCTGTCCTCACACCTAGCATTTGGCTGATTCTTCCTCCCTCCTGGAGTTTCCCTCTACCTCCTCACCTGGCTTCTCCGACCAGAGGCAGCCAGTTTCTCACTCTTCCTTTCTCTGGCTTCTGAGTCCCCTGTCCCCACATCTCTTGTGTACATACACCCAGACACCCACCCACCCACACACACACACAGACTCATGTGCATGGCCCTGGAGGTCTAGATTAGATCACAGTTCTGGATGCTGAGGGTCTGAGACTCTTAAACTCTGCAAGGGTAGCAGCAGGTGTGTGAGAAGGTGGGGCTTAGGGCAAAGAAAGGGAAGAGAGTGACCCCTCTGTGGTCCTGAACCATTGTCTTGCAGCTTTTGCTGGACTGGAAGAGGGGTGGAGCAGGTGCAAGCCTGTGTTCAGGGCAGCCTCTCTGTCCTGCCACCATCCTAGACAGGGGGAAGCAGGAGCCTCTCCAGCTCTCATGGGCCAGGTCTCTGTGCCTCTGCTCTGTGCTCAGCTGGGAAGTGCAAAGCCACTGGCAAGGAAGCAAGCCTGGATCTGGTGGGCTGCAGTTGGGGCCTTGCTGTGTGCCACAGGGTAACAAGCCTGTATCTGACAGGCTGCAGCTGGAGCCTTGCTGTGTGATGCAGGACAGCCCCTGCCTGGAGCCCACAGCCAGGCCTCCTGTCTCCTCTATGCTTCTGCAACACCAGCCTGAGTCCAGAGCCTTTGTTGCAAGGCAGAGGGAGCCAGCGGAAGTGGGAGGCAGGACCATCTGTGCCTCCCTGACTCAGCTAGGTCACCTCCAAATGTGGGTGAAGTTTGCCATCCGTCTTGGGTCCAGGACCGGGGCAGTTGGGGCAGAGGGCAGAGGCTCTTCCAGACAGTCTGATGCCTTTCCCAACTCCCCAGGGTCCCCACTTGCTGCAGAGCTCGGGTGGCCAGAGCTGCTGCTGGTCTGCAGACTTACCCCGTTGCTGTCTCTAGTTCAGAAGGTGTCAGAGCCCAGCAGGTTCCAGAGCACAGGGCACGTTCACATGCACACACAGGTGCACACTCACCCAGCCCCAGTGCTAGGAGTTTGTGTCTTTCCTTTATCTCACCTGCTTTTCCTCCTGGGGACTTCCAGTGTGTCTAGCAGCAGGGAACTTTCTCTGGAAACTCCCTGTGAGTTTAGTATCGTAATGTATCCAGTCTTCTTTCAGGAGGTCAACACACTTTTTAGTTCTCTAAAAAGAACCAAATGAAAAAAGCCCTTCAAAGCTGCTAAATGGCTTCTCATGGAAAAGCTGGTGGCAGACTCAGCTCAAATAGCAGCGCCAAGGGGTTTGCCTGTTCTAGACTCTGCCTTCGCTCACAGTCGGGAGAACACCTTCAGACTCCACCGCGGTCTTGTTTACCAGTGGCTTCCAGTGCATCTGGCTCAACATGGAATAAAACCCTTGCAGCCAGATACCATCGCCCAGGCTGGAGCTGGTGACCAGCTGGGGCTGGGGTGGGGATGGCGAATACTACAGAGACTGGACTTGCCATGGAATTGAAGGATTGCCGAGCCCCACTCTGTGGATGTAACTGGTCCATGATTGGCTTTACACGGGTATTTTTAGAAGTTCCCCGGATCATCCCTTCACCCCAGTACTGGGGGTGGAATCCAGTGTCTCCAGCAGCTAGGCCAGTGCTCTACCATTGAGCTGTATCTCCAGTCCTTTAAAAAAAAATTTTTTTTTTTTTTAAATCAGGGTCTCACTAAGTTGCCCAGCCTGGCCTCAGCTTCCCAGGTAACTGGGAGCATGGGTGTGTGCCACTGCACCGAGCTCCCCGGATGATCCTTCTGTGCCTCTCTGATGTTGGAAACCGTTGGTGTCTGTCATGTTCAGGTTCAGTAATCAGCTTTTTGTTTGCTCTTTTTCTCCCCCAGATTCTTTGGGGAGGGTACTGGGGATTGAACCCAGGGATACTTCACCAATTTATACCCCAGCCCTTTAATTAAATTTTTATTAGGGACCAGGGGTTTAACCTAGGGGTGCTTAACCACTGGGCCACATCTCCAGCCCTTTTTATTCTTTTATTTTGAGACTGGGTCTTGCTCAATTACTCAGGGTCCACGTTGCTGAGGCTGGCTTTGAACTTCCAATCCCCTTGCCTCAGCCTCCTGAGCTGCTGGGATTACAGGCATGTGCCACCGCACACGGTCCCCCAGCCCTTTTAATTGTGTAAAATTTTTGAGACAGAGTCTCACTAAGTTGCTCAGGGGTTCACTAAATTGCTGAGGCTGGCCTTGAACTTGAGATCTTCTTGCCTGGACTTCCCCAGTTGCTGGGATTACTGGCGTGCCAAACCACACCTGCTCTCCCACAAGGTTTTCAGCACATCAGCCTGGAGCTCAGCTTAATCGAAACCCAGACACAAAACACTGATTTAAATAGCCAGAGGGCTAAGATCTTGTTTTCCAGGAGGACTTTTTTGGAAGAAGTACTCAGGTGACCAGAGTACAGCCAGAGGGTTTCCTGGTGACCTCCAGACACGTTGCTGTCTGCCCACAAGGCCTTCCAGTTTTGTCCACACTTCCTCTTCTGATCCCTCACTGTTTGGGGAGGACAGAAACAAATCAGGAAGCTCAGCCATATGCTTCGGTGCTGGGGTTGTACCCCAAGTTGATCATTAGCCATTGATCATCTCATGGGAGTGGAGATTAGATCCTTGTCTGAAAGCTTGTTTTGACAAGAATGAGGCGATCAGAACATCAAGGGTGGGGAAGACAGTGGAGGGAGAGCTGGTCTCCAGTTTGCTCCTGTCTGGTCTCACCAAACTGCCATCCGCTTGCTTTCTTTCTGGTTTCTTTTTTTAGTACCAGGGATTGTACCCAGCGGCACTTAACCACTGAGCCACACCCCCAGCCCTTTTTTGTTTTTATTTTGAGACAGGGTCTTGCTAAGTTGCTTAGGATCTCTCTAAGTTGCTGAGGTTGGCTTTGAACTTATGATCCTCCTGCCTCAGCCTCCCAAGCTGCTGAGATCACAGGTGTGCACCACTGCACCCGGCTGCCATCTGTTTTTGCAGATGGCCTATCCAGAAGCTCAGCCAAGGCACTGTTGGGCTCAGACTGTCACCCAGTTGATCAGTATTTCCCTTCTCTCCCAATCTTAAAAAGCCCTGGAATCCTTCTGCTGATTTGGAAGAGCTGGGACCCAGGCTCAGTCTTGTCGGGCAGCTCCATTAGGACTGTTGGTGACTCACCTTGCTTTCAGGGATGCAATGAGTCAAAATAACAAGTTACTTGGTGCTGCTGTTTTTGGTGCTAGAACTGTTTTGGTTTTGGTTATATCATTTGTATTCTAATTATTAAGTTCCTATTGATAGAATTTTAATGATATCTGTAATGTATTTATGCTTTGGGCTGGAAATAGCAAGTGACTTAAACAAACAGCTGATCACGTTACTACATCCTAACAGGAACCTGACAGGGGTGTGGCTCAGCCCAATCTCAACTCTTACCTCCGGATGGGATGAAAAATGATTTTCTTTGAAATAGGGGGTCTCTGCCTCCCGCCTGAGCCAAAGCCAGGGTTAGTTTGCTGAGAAGTATGGGGGCTGCAGGGCATGCAGTCGGTGTTGTCTCCAATACACTAGTGTGCACCCTCACCTCTCCGTAGTTTATAATAATATGGGCTATTTGGTTTACTTTAGTTGGGTAAGGTAAGAGGAGTTTCTGACAGATAAATTCAAGAATGGTATTGTAGCCGAGCATGGTGGTGCATGTTTGCAACCTCAGCAACTCTGGAGGCAGAGGCAGGAGGATCTCAAGCTCAAGTCTAGCATGTGCAACTTAGTGAGGCCCTGTCTCAAAATAAAACAAAAAGGGTTGGGGATGTAGCTCAGTGGTAGAATGCCCCTGGTTTCAACCCCCAGCACTGAAAAAAAAATAAAAAGAGAGGGTTTGTTAAAATTGTGCTGTGGGAGGACACTATAGCAGTGACTGCCGGCGTTCCCCTGATAGTCATCTGCCATCCTCCTTAGTAGCAGCACCCGGGGCAGTTGGCTCAGCATAGAGGCCACATTTGCCTCCCTGTTCCCAGCAAGGGGTAACTCCAGGGAGAGAAATGTGGAAGTGTTGCATGGATTTCTGGAAAGTTGCCTTCAAAGTGAGAAGGAGGTGCCCTCCTGCCCTGCCCTGCTGCCTCCAACTGCCAGCAGTATCCTGGTGTTGAAGTAGTGTCGTGCGGACACTAGTGGTTTGTAAGCAGCATATAGTAAATGAGAAGTAGGACGGCCCAGCCCAGCTCTCTACAGATGACTGGGTGCATGTGTGCAGATCTTTCATTGTCAGCAAATGGAAAATCAAGTATTTGTTATCATCTTTCAATGTTGGTTTTCAAATGACCTGAGTTGTCTCAAATCCTTGTCTATTCCAAATTCATAAGAACTTTTATTAAATATATGCACTTCCCAGATCTGAGGAAGAAACTTGGGAGGTGAATGTGCAGAATTATTAGGCTTGTATGAACTTTAACATTTTTGAGTTTTAACTTTCCATTTTGTAATAATTTCAGACTAAAGAAAAAGTTGCAAAAATAGTGCAAAATGTTCCCGGGTAACCTTCACCCAGATTCTGCAAATGTTAACATTTTACTGTATTTGCTTCATCGTTCTCTCCTTACCTCTTTTCCTAGCTATCCATCCACCCACCTGCCTACTTACCTACTTACCTTTCTCTCTCAGAGAAAGAGTAGTTTGTGTGTGTGTGTGTGGTGTGTGTGTGTGAGAGAGAGAGAGGGAAATGCACATTATTCTTTACAACTGTTGGAAAGCTGGATGACACATGATTTCCCTCTGCTCTAAATAAAATCAAGGACAGTACAATGATCAAAATCAGGAAAGCAGTACTGATACTGTAATATTATCTAATATGTAGACTTTAAGTACAACTAATTTCCCACTTGTGTGTTTTTTTTTTTGAGGGGGGTGGTAACCAGGGATTGAACCCAGAGGCATTTAACCTCTGAGCTGCATCCCCAGCCCTTTTATATAATATAATATATATATATATTTATTAGTGCATTATAGTTTTACATAATGTTGGGATTAGTTGTCACATACTCCTGATACCCACAATTCAGCAATACAATTTGTTCAATACCCTCCCACATCCCTCTACCTCCCTCCTCCTGTCCCCCCATCTCTTGCCTTTTTTCTGGGTCCTATATTGTTCCTAAAAAAAAAAACCCAAATAAGTGACGTAATTCTTATACCTATGAAGAACATTTATTATATATGTGGCTATAGTATATACAGTGACATTTATAACTGCTTGCTTTATCTCAGTTCCAACATTTCCCCTTCTCTTCCCTTCCTATCATCCATTGATATTCTTCAAAATATTTGACAATGGGATTAAACATTTACGTTTTTATATAGGTATGCAGCATAGCTTGTTCAAATTTCTTATGAAATATCTTTTTTTATTTTTAAGAGAGAAGCAATCTTTATTTAGTTTTTCATGTGACTTTCATTCCTCAGACACTTCGTTGTGTACGTGGTGCTGGGGTTTGCACTCAGGTCCTGGCGCTTGCCGGTCAAGCACTGTAACCGCTAAGCCATCGCTCCAGCCCTCTTATGAAATGTCTTGCAGCTGTATCTCATTAATATCAATATTTTGCATTTTTGTTTTATGGATCTAATTTATTTTTCACTTTGGGACAGGGTCTTACTAAGTGGCTGAGGCCGGCTTTGAACTTGTGATTGTCTCTGCTTCCCAAGCTGCTGGGATTACAGGCATGCGGCTGTTATTTATAGGACAAAGCAGAAGAGCATTTTGCCTAACTCAGGATTTTATCCAGGTTCACAGTTTTGGCGAGTTGTCATGTCACTTCTGTTTCCTTTGTCTAGAATAGTCTTTTCCTCTTTTCTGCCTCTCATGGCCTTGGTATTTTTGAAGATTATATGCACACATTTTTTTAAACAATTAAAAATGTTTAAATTGTGGTAAAAACTTGCAACACAACATTTACCATCTTGACCATTTCTAAGTGTGCAGTTCGGTAGGGCTAATTATCTTCAAATTATTGTGCAACTGATCTCCAGAACTTTTTCTTCTTGCAAAACTGAAACTGTTCCCATTAAACAATTCCTCATTTCCTTCTGGCAAACCTGGCAAACACCACTTTCTTCCTCTGTGAATCTGATCAGTCTAGGTATTTCAGATATGTGAAAATCATACAGTACTTGTCTTTTTTTTGGTCTGCGGCTGGCTAATTTAACCTAGCATAATGTCCTGGAGGCTTATTGATATTGTGACATATGTCAGAATTTCCATCCTTTTCGAGGGTGAATATTATTCTATTGTCTGTATGTATTTTGTGTGTGCATTCATCTCTCCGGGGACATAGGGCTGCTTCCACCTCTTTGGTATTGTGAAAGATGCTGCCATGAACATGTATATGCAAATATCTCCTAGGATCCAGGCCATTGATTTCTTGGAATATGGATTTGTTTCTGTCCATGACTTGTGTATGATTAGATCCAGGCACTGTGTGTGGGGCAGGAATGCCAAGTCAGGATGTTCCCTTCTCAGGCAGGGGACATCAACCGATCTCTTGCTCAGAGATGGCGTCTATCAGGTTTCTCTGTTGTGGGCTTGCTATTTTTCCCTTTGTGATTAGAAAGTGTTTTGTGGGGAGACCATTTTGAGACTTTGAAAATATTTTGGGTTTTTAAACAATCAAACTTTACCCACTTTATGGCTTGTGTGAAGCAAGGATTCCTATGGTGATTGCCAAATGGTGATTTACCAGCTCCACCCTTCCTTCTACACTTGTTTGTTGGTGCTCTGTGGAAGAAACAAGCTGTCCCATCCCCTGTGCTCATTCATTCATTAATTTGATTGACCTCTGAGTGGACTGGCAGGTTCTTATTTTTCTCTGGATTCTAATTTATTACTGTCATTATTTCAGTGCTCAAGCTGTACCAGATGCGGCCAGTGGGAACCACTTAAAGTAAATTCTTGTCTTTTTGATATATCCTCATCATCTTCTCATTCATTTGTATTTTAGCATCAGTATTTCCTGTTTCTCCTACTTTTAAACAGTGACTAATTCTATAATTCCTGTTAGTATACTCAATAATTTGTATTCAATGAATTTCAAGCTGCAAATGGGCAGAAACTAAAGGCAGCTACAGGAAAAAGATCTAAGGGAACATTTGCAAAATATACTTGTTGCTCGGCAAAGTGGGGCACGGCTATAATCCCAGTGACTTGGGAGGCTGAGGCAGGAATTTAGTGAGATCCTGCCTCAAAATTTTATTTTATTTTATTTTTTATTTTTTTGCCTCAAAATTTTAAAAATTGGGGGTTGGAGATGTGGCTCAGTGGTTGAGCTCACCTGTGTTCAATCCCTAGAACTGCTGGAGAAGAAAACACTTATTGATTAAAAAATTAGAAATTGAAAAAGAACCTGTTCTACTTGGAGTGTGGCACTTCAGAGTCTTTCCAGTACAGATGGCTCAGAGCCATTGAATTCCAAAGGACTTGTCAAAGGAATGTCTCACTCAGTGTCTTCTGGACCCTTCATGCTGATCATGATGGTCAAGTGAATGAGAAATGCCAGATCAGCCATTTTAGACCCAAATTCTCACAGCATTGCAGTTCTAGCACAAGGACTTTAACATAGAAAAAGAACCCCCAGAGGGGCTGGAGCGATGGCTCAGCGGTTAGGGCACTTGCCTGGCATGCATGAGGGCATGGATTTGAACCCCAACACTAAGTACACAAGTGTCTGTCGGAGCAAAGAAAGCCACATGAAAAACTAAATAAAATTGAATCTCTCTCTCTCTCTCTCTCTCGCTGTCCCTCTTTCTTTAAAAAAAAAAAAAAGAAAGAGAGAAAAAAGAAGAAAGAAAAGAACCCTAGAAACCATTCTGAACTTGAACTGCAGGCAGGCGTCTTGGACAAAGTCGAAGAGTAGGTGAGACATAGGGCTGGGATGTGTGTTCAGTGACCCTACCAGAATCCCAGGGTCCTTTATTTGCAGGGCTAGACAGAGGCCAGCTGGTTTGATTCCAGCTGCGGTGAGCACCCCTCTAGACAGTTTTGGTAGATCAGGACTGGGATTCATGCTACAGTAGGTACGTACTTGCTACCTCCCTAGTCCCTTGCTATCCGTTGTATAGGAAGGCCTCTGCTACAGTTTGTATGGGGACTGTCCCCAAAGGTCCATGTATTGAAGACTTGGTCCCCAACTTGTGGTGCTACTGGAAGGTAATAGAATCTTTGGGAGGTGGAGGCTAATGGAAGGAAGTTAGGTCACTGGGGGCATGCCCTGGAAGGGCTACTGGGACCCAGCCTCCTCTTTCTTTTACTTAACAGCAGTCATGTAGCAAACAGCTTCCTCCACCACTCACTAATACTGTGAGGTGCTGCCTTGCCACAGGCCCAGAAGTAACTGATCATGGATCAAAACATCCAAAACAAAATGAACCCTTCTTCTTTTTATGTTGATTATGTTGGGTATTTCAGCACAGTAACTGAATGCTGCCTAAAACAATGTGTCCTCGTACCTTTGAACCAGCATCTGGTGTCTGTTTATGGGGCAACAGAGTGCAAGACAACTTCCTGTGAAAGTAGCTAGCACTTTATCTCACCGTCTTGTTCTTTTTTTTTTTTTTTTTTTTTTTGACAGAATCAATTTTTATTGAGTTTTTCACATGACTTTCGTTACTCCTACACTCATTTGTGTATGTGGGTGCTGGGGTTTGAACCCGTGTACTTGCGCATGCCAGGCAAGCACCGTAACCGCCGAGCCACCGCTCCAGCCCACCGTCTTGTTCTTTATCTCACCTTTGGTTCTTTAGCTATTCCTTGTAGGATGGTGTCTGGTTGGCTGATTGTCTGTCTCTCAAGGTATAGGAGTTTGTTGACATTCCCCTGAAAAAGAGTCACACAGAATGGCCTAGGATCCTTCTTACCAGTGACCATTGCGGATGGCCCCTTCTGTAGTTCCACACTGTGCATTGATTGCCAGAGCTCAGCTGGGTGAAGTCTTCCAACAGTTAGTCAGCGTTGCTTTCCAAAACCTATTTGTTTTTTTTTTTTTTTTTTTTTGGCTTGATACAGCTCTATTTTTAGGATGTTTTCCACTGGGAAAAAGAAGAAGTACAAGGGGAACAGCCCAGGGGAAGGATGCCAGCTCTGGTTTGCCAGCCTCAAGTTACTCCACCGTACATGTCAGCAACTGCCAACACATCAGGTCTTGCTACACAGCGCCTGTCCCCTGCTTTCTCAATGTGGTCCTTTGTGCATCACCAGGCACACTTTCCTGTACTCAGCAGAAGGCATGATCTCATTCTAGTTTCTGTTCTCCCCAGTGCTGGTTTAGTGATCTCGATGAACTGATGAACTTGACTTTGACTTCCTGTAAACCTTGTGTGTGTGTGTGTGTGTGTGTGTGTTGGGGGATGTCGTGGATCCACTGAAGAAGCCAAGGGGTGGAAACCAAATTACAAAGCATCCTAGAGTGGAAGAAATCCATTTGGACCCGGGAGTGACCCACCTGGGGGTGGACCTGGACAGTTCACAAGTGCTAACCTTTATGAATTGATTGAGCACACCATAAGTTTTCCCAAGAGCACCTCTATTCAAGATGAATTTGATCCTCATAGCAAGCTCTTGACATAGACAGGCTACCATTTCCTCTTGTTACAGATGATGGCCTCAGCAAGTGGCTGTCTCTACGGGGTGTGTGGAAGCTGCTTCCAGCCCATGAAGTGAGAAGCGAGCCTCCGCTTGTTCCTGCTTCTGTGCTGATTAGCCACATCATTGCAAATGCAAGCATTCATTCATCAAACGAGCATATAGTGAACAGCTCCACGTCTGGCACCCGAGCAGGCTCTGGTGATTCAGAGCCAAGGTCAGGCATGTTCAGGGTGGTATGGCTGTAGATGGCTCTGGGCATTCAAAGTTTGTCCCTGTTTCTAAGTTGTTGATAAACTAGTGATCACTATCAAGTTTTTGTTTTTATTTCATAGAGAACAATGGGAACCATTGATCTTTGCCATTTGAGAAGTGGAAGAGATGCTTAAGGACCACCAGGACACCTCACCAGAGATAAGAGGACAAAGGTCTAGGCTGAATGGAGACAGGGTCAGGGCCAGGGCTGAGCAGCAAAATCCTAGGCCATGTCCACAGTGTCCCCATCCTCACACCAAGGTTTCTTCCCTGCCCTTCCATTTCTTCTGGACAAGGTTGGGAGCTGAGATAAGCTCAGACTATAATGGTTGATTGAGTATTTAGCTTAGAATTGCTTTCCTTTTAAAATTTTATTTATTTACTTTTGTGGTACTGAAAATTTAATCTTGGGCCTTGCAAATGCTAGGCAAGTGCCCTACCACTGGCCTACATCCCCAGCTTCCCCTTCTTTTTTAAAAAACTGAGAGAGACCTGTTCTCTCTAAGTTGTCCCAGGCTGAATTTGTGGTCCTCTTTTCTCAGTCTCCCAAATATTTGGGATTACATGTATGCTCTACCATGCCCTGCCTTCTAGAATTACTAATTGCTTTTTTTCTTAATGATTTTTTTTAAGAGAGAGTCTATGTGGGGGGGAATCGAATTAGTTTCTTTTCATCTGGTTATTGTTTTTCCAATACTTAGTTGTGTATGTGGTGCTGGGATTTGAACCCTGGTCCTTATGCATGCCAGGCAAGCACTTTACCACTAAGCCACAGCCCCTAGAACTGCTTTTTATTGTGTAATATTGAGTCCCTGGTTATTTTAGTGATCTCTTCTTTGAACCCAACTGTTTTTTTTTTTTTTTTGAGAGAAGGACAGTGTGTGTGGGGGTAGAATCAATTTTTATTGAGTTTTTCACATGGCGTTCGTTGCTCTGACACTTATTTGTGTACGAGGGTGCTGGGGTTTGAAGTTCTATACTTTTGCATGCTGGGCAAGTGCTGCAATCGCTGAGCCACTGCTCCAGCCCCGAACCCAACTGTTTTAATGTCATGAGGCAAATACACTCTTCAGTGAATAGTATAGTCTCTCTGCCATGCATCATGAGAAAAGTCTTTCTGCCATTCTAAAGTGTGTTCTTTGACATGAAGAAGGCAGGTTTCAGTGGGAAGGTGACGCTACTTACAGGTGCTTGAGGATGGGCATCTGCTGGTAGAAGGGGCACAGGCGTATTTGGTATCCAGCAGCAGAGAGGGAATGAAGTGGGGAAATTCCAGGAAGCTAAGTGTCCTTCTATGCAGTAGTGCTGTCTAATAATGGAGCAGAAGTTGAAGCTGAGGCTGCCAGGGCAGGGGCTCTTTGAGTGGGCTCTTGGGCATCATGGCTGTCCAGGTGATTGCCTGTCTTTAGCGCCTGTCTGCCATCTCTCTACCATGACTGATGGCTGAGAGTGTCTTACCAGCGAGGAAGCATCCTCAACTGTCAAAAACAAGGATGCCAAGAAACATCTAACTGGTCCCCTTTCCACAGGCCCATGTGTAATTTATCTACCGATGCCGTGGGAAACGTTTCACCTGCTGAAGGTGATCGTGTGGCACTTTTTTATGTTCCTGCTTTTTTGCCATCCATGATCTGGGAGAAGACCATAGACAGGAGACATCTGAGTGTGGTTTAGCGATTAGTTGTAGCCACGGTTTACCCTACCAATGCCTCTTTACCCAGAGCTGTCCTATCAGTTTATATGGATCTTATACATTTCTGGATTTTTCTTCAGTTTCTCTTTTATGTTGTCTCTGGGTCTATAAAATATTGCCAATGAGAAATTTTTCTGGCAAGAAACAACTTGCCAGAAGTAGGACATACTTTTGTGGAAAATCAAGATTGTCAAAGAGAAAAATTGGCTGGACCTTCAGTCCTGCCTCCCAGGGTGGCTGAGCATATCTGCCTGAGGGCACTTTGGTCCAGTGTCTGGTCCTCAGGCTTCCTATCTAGAAGTTGGATTTTGGCAGTGCACATACAGTTCATCTTAGTGAGACTGAGTCACAAATCAAACTGGTCAAGAGAATGACAAATGTATTGGTCCGTTTTCTGTTATTGTGATGAAGTAGATGAGGCTGGGTAGCTTTTTTTTTTTTTTTTAAGAGAGAGGGACAGTGAGAGAGACAGAAAGAAACAACTTTATTTATTTAGTCTTTTCACGTGGCCTTCGTTGCTCCAACACTTAGTTGTGTACATGATGCTGGGGTTTGAACCCGGGTCCTCGTGCTTGCCAGACAAGCGCCGAAACGGCTGAGCCACCGCTCCAGCCCGAGGCTGGGTAGCTTATAAGAAGAGACGTCCATTTATTTGGTTCATGGTCTGGTCAAAGGTCAAGGGGCTGCACCTGGTGATGACTGTCTTGCTCACAGACCCAAAGAGTGCAAAATGTCATGGCAAGGGGAAAGGGGTGTGTGTGTTTTCCTCTTTTGGTCTCTTCTTTTACATTTTTGGTACTGGGGATTGAATCACTCTACCACTGAGTCACATCCCTAACCTGCCTATCTCTTCCTTCCTTCTTACATTCCTTCCTTCCTTCCTTCCTTTATTTTGTACTGGGGATTGAACCCAGGGACACTGTACTACTGAGCTACATCCCCAATCCTTTTATTCTTTATTATGAGACAGGGTCCCATTAAGTTGCTTAAGGCCTTGCTAAGTTGCTGAGGCTGGCCTTGAACTTGTGATGCTCCTGCCCCATCCTCACAGATGGGTGGGATTGTAGGCATGGGCCTCTGCTCCTAGCTTTTTCTCTCTCCACCCCACCTTTGGTACTGGGGATTGATCTTAGGGGCACTTTACCACTAAGCTACACCCCCAGTCCCTTTTATTTTTTTATTTTGAGACAGTGTCTCACTAAGTTGCTGAGGCTGTCCTTGAACTTGGAATCCTCCTGCCTCAGCTTCCACAGTCACTGAAATTACAGGCATGTGCCCACTGCACCTGGTGAATTAGGACATCTTGAAACCTTTGAGAAATACAATAATCCCTCCTGATTCAGTTTCAGTTACCTGAAAATAGTAAAGATTCCAGAAATAAATAATTAATAAGTCTTAGATACTTTTTACTATAGTATATTGTCAAAATTGTCCCATTTTATTATTATTTATTTTTGTTAATCTGTTACTGTGCCTAATTTGTAAATAAGACTTTATCATAGGTATGTATGTCTAGGAAAAAATACTGTCTTCATACAGCTTGATGCTACCTGAAATTTCACACATCCACAGGGGGTCTGGGAGCATATTTTCTGTGGGTAAGTGGTGACTGCTATATACAAAAAGACCACATTTATTTTTCTGTTTAGATGTTGACTTATCATTAAAAGTGTTTTTTTTTTGCTGTATTATGCTTTTTGTTTATTTTTAATTTTTATTAAGGAATTGATTTGTCAGACAACCATAAATGTGTGTAAAGTGACAATCATATATATATTGTAAATTTTCCAAAATTAAATGATGGTATAAGTATCATTTGACTTCTGCGGGAGGTGAAGCATATGCTACATTGTGGATTGTCTCCCTAGATCCCTCTCCCTCCCTATCCTCCCTACCTCTCTCACCCCCCTTTCTTTCCTCCCTCCCCCACCTACATGTCTATGGTTCCTCTAGATTATGTGTTGTTACGCCTTTGCTGGGTATAATACACAAGTTTGACTACCTTTCCCCCAAGCCTGGGTTTAGCTTTAGCCTCCACAAATTAGGGACACCATTCGGCCCTTGACTCTCTGGGTTTGGCTAACTTTGCTCAGCATGATTTCTTCCATTACCATCCATTTACCTCCAAAGGTTGCAATATTGTTGTTTCTAATAACTGAGTAGAACTCCATTGTGTGTGTGTGTGTGTGTGTGTGTGTGTGTGTGTGTGTGTGTGTCTCAGAGCTCTTGGATCCATTCATCCAGTGAGGGGCATTTGGGTTGGTTTGATAATTTAGCTATTGTAAATTGAGCTGCTATGAACATAGATTTTGCTGTGTCGCTGTAATGTGCTGATTCTAACTCCTCTAGGAAAATACCCAGAAGAAGGATTGCTGGGTCATATGGTTTATCCAACCCTAGTTTTTTGAGGAGTCTCCACACTGCTTTCCAGAGCGGCTGTACCAGTCTGCAGTTCCACCAACAGTGTGCTAGCGTTCCTATCTCCCCACAACCCCTACAGCATTTGTTAATGTTTGTTCTTCATCTTTGCCAATCTGACTGGAGTGAGGTGAAATCTTAAGGTAGTTTTGATTTGCAGTTCTCTGATTAATAGTGATTTAGAACACTTTCTCATGTATTCATTGGCTTACTCAGTTTCCTCTGTTGAGAAGTTTCTGTTTAGCTTTCTGGCTCATTTATTGATTGGATTATTTGTGTTTTTGTAATTGACTTTTTTGAGTTCTTTGTAAATTTTGGATATCAGTCCCCTGTTGGAGGGATCACAGGCCATGATTATCTCCCATTCTACAGGTTGTCTCTTGACTGTTTTGAGTAATTGTTTGGCTGAGCAAAAGCTTTTCAATTTAATGTTTTCCTACTCATTAATTCTTTTTTTTTTTTTTTAAAGAGAGAGGGACAGTGAGATAGAGAAAGAGAGAAACAACTTTATTTAGTTTTTCACATGGCCTTAGTTGCTCCAACACTTAGTTGTGTACGTGGTGCTGAGGTTTGAACTCGGTCCTCCTGCTTGCCAGACAAGCGCCGAAACCGTTGAGCCACCGCTCCAGCCCATCTGCTCATTAATTCTTGACTTTAATTCTTTCGCTTTGGGAGTCTTATTGAGGAAGTCTTTGCCTATTTCCAGATGCTGAATTGTTGGTCCTATTTTTTCTTCTAGCAATTTTATGGTAGCTGGTTTAACTCCTAGTTCCTTGATCCCTTTAGATTTGATTTTTGTGCAAGGTGAGAGATATGGATCTAATTTCAATTTTCTGCAAGTGGCTGTCCAGTTATCATTAAAGTTAATGCTGTTTCCTCTCAAAAAAATGTCATTTGTTAAGTGGACCTTAGCGTACTTGCAAAACATGTGCCTTTTCTGCATGACATCTGGAAGACTCTCCAGGTTGACTGGTAAAGCACCTAGGTGCACGAGTCTCTCTGGGAAGCTGACTCATGTTTTCATGTGAGAAACACTTTATATTGAAACACCATTTGATAATTTTAATTTATTAATCTTGTGATTGCTTCATTCTTATTGGCACATTATAATTATACCTATTAGTGGGATTCATTATGCCATAGTTTCTTAAGATGATTCTTATCTGTATATTATTAATGGATATTATATAACTCAGAGGACATCACCTAAAACTCTTGGATCCAAAATTTTGTTGTTTGGGAAGGATATTGAGCATTCTATTGGGAAAGGGATTAAATTGAGGAAAACTTGAAGGAGTGCCAAAGTGGTGGAAACTTTTGTTTTTTATTCCTCAGCTTATTGGCTATGTGACCATAGGATATCCATTTAATATTTCTGAGTCTCAGTTTCACCTCTAAGGAAGAAAGGTAGGGGTGTGTGTATGTGTGTGTGTGCACGAATGTGTTGGGGAGACATTCTGACATTCAAAAGTGAATTCTTAACTCAGATAAGGCACACAACTTGCTTGACTTGATGGCCCCGGTCCAGCCAGTGCTCAGTGAAGACAGGCTGCCTGCAGAAATGAGAGATCTTGACTTTGGATTCCAAGTGCCCTCAGACTCAATAAGAAAAAACAGAAGAACAACAAGATGGACGTGAAATTCCCAGTTGTTCTGCTTCCGGTTAAGTGAACTTAACACCCTGTCTGGACTTCCCTTTAGCCTGCATTTGGTGCTTTCTTACCTCACCCCTCTGAGTTCTCAGCCTTTACTCTGATCCCACGGATGTTTCCCTGTTCATTCTTCAGCTATAAGCTCTTGGGCATGGGAACTCTTTCTCTGTAGCAGTCCGTGCGAAGCTGGGTGTAACACCAGGACCACAACTCTCTGGTAACCTCCTGCTGTCCTCTGGCTGGACCCACGACTGAGATGCTTTCTGTAGCTTCTTCCTTGCAGGGTCTGAGACACAGCTACAGCTTGTGAACATCTACTAACTGCTGGCTACCCGCAGTAGTTACCTATTTTTGAGATACGTTTCACCAGAGAGAAAGAGGCTTAGTATGAACTTCTCAGAAACCTTCGCTGAATTCTGTGACTGTCTTTTTAGTATTTTTGCTTGCCTATTGGCAATAAGATACAATCCCACTGTTATTTTCCTAAAAATCTATGCAAAGCTGAGAAATACTGCCCCCCCTCTAAAACACAGCAGAAGTTTAATTCTGTTTTCCCACAGGTACAGGATTTATGCAAGTTCCATGTGAATATGTATATGTCATTTGCAAGAAACAATGGTGGTGTCAATACACGCAGATCACTATGGAGTTTTTCACCACCTTTATGCCAAATGTTTCTCCCCCTCAACGCCCAAATCTACACAATCTATGCATTTTTTTTCAGAATTTGAGGAAACTGAGCTATCACTGATTTATAAATTTTAGAAAGTTACCTTTATGTTTTAAAGTAACTGTAGACTTGCAAGAAGTTGCAAAATAGTCCCATGAACCTTTCACCCGGCTTCCTCCAATGGTGACATATTATGTAATTGTAAAATATGGAAACCAGTAAACTGATGTTGGTACAATACTGTTAACTAGATGACAGGACACCTGATTTTGATAAAGCATGACTACTTTGAAGTCATAGTATAATACTTTTCAACACAAATACTCCATTTTCATATTGGGTAAGGAGGCTTGTGAGGACTTTAACACCCTCTTGAAGGAGTAGGGAGGCCCGATATTGGTTGGGAAATACTAACAGGCAGCTTTAGAAGCATGGTCCCAAGCTCAGGAGTGTCTTTAAAGGTAGAAAAGCCCGTACCAGGTGGAGTAACATGCACTGGGCAGAGGGAAGTGGAGACTTGCTAGAGGGTTCAGTAAGACTTAGGTCTCACAATTTGAGTTGATTCACCCAGAGCTGGGCTGTGGTCACAGTAGGTCCTCTTCACATCTCAATAATGAGACAATAAAGTTTACTTGTTTGGAAAAAAAAGTAATGATATATGTAGAACAATGAATTCTTTTTTAAAAAAATTTTGTTCGATGTTACTTTTTAGAGCAGTTTTAAATTCACCGCAGAATCGATTCCCATCTTTACCCTCCTCCACTCTAGCAACTGTAGCTGGAATCTTACTTACAGTGGCCTTTTCAGATTGGCGGTCTCCCCTAGTGATATGTATTTGAGGCTTCTCCAGGTCTTTTTGTGGTTTAACAGCTCATTTCTTTTTAGCACTGAGTCACATTCTATTGTCTGGACATACCACACTTTGTCCATTCATCTAACAAGGGATGTCTTGATTGCTCCCATATTTCACTCTCCTGCAAGGCTTAGAGTATTTGGAAACATTACTTACCATTTCTGATGGAATCAAATATGAATAAGGTTGCTACTAGATCATTATGAATTTTTATTTATTTATTTTTTCATTTGGTTTTTGTTTCTCTGACACTTAGTTGTGTATGTGGTGCTGGGGTTCAAACCCAGGTCCTCATGCAGGCCAGACAAGTGCTCTAACCACTGAGCAACCTCTCCAGCCCCTATGAATTGTTTCTTGACCCTCTTGCATGACTCTGTACAGATGGTCTTGAGTGTCTATTCCCATTCATATATCAGTTAGAAATATTTTATTTAAAGCACTCTCCCCTCTTTGGATGGGTGGTGATAGAAGGTTTTGGTTTTGCTGCTTACTTGGTATCTCAGATTCACTCTTATTCATGGGATTTTTTTCAGAAGAGCAAATAATGACACTTTGCATCTAATTAGCAACTTCTGATTGCTCACAGCCTGCCACAGCTTGTTACCTCTCATTCTCTCTCTGGGGAGGAGGTAGGCACTGGCATGGTTTAAATGTTTAAATCTAACTAGTTGGTGCAGGATCATGGAAATGATGTCATTTATTGCTGTCATTATAGCCACATCTGGGAGCACTGGTAAGGTGATGCTGGCCATCAGAGGAGACTGGGAATAAAGGTTATGGAAGAAAACTGCTTCCATGTCTTTTATCTAAGGCTGAACCTAGCTTAAAGAATTAAGCTCTGCAAGCACCTCCACCAGGCTCTTGGTAGCATTTTAAGTAATTGCCCTGCTAATGTCTTGTCTACACAATGACGGGCTTTCTCTGCTCTTTCCTTCTAAACAGCTTAATTGTTCTGGGTGAGGTCACCCGAATCGTAGTCAGATCCTCTGCTTTAGGATTCCTCTTACACCCTGGTGGGTCTATAATGAATGCCCCAGAAGGGGACAACTATCTGCTGTCTATGTCAAGTAGAGGAAACCCACTCCCCAAACAAATCCTGTTCCTGACTGGCTTTCTTTCTTAATCTTTGATCTGATTCCTTGACCTCTTTTATTTCCAAACCTCCCTTTACCCTTACACATAAATCTAGGGGCTCTGACTAGATTGTCTTGAAGACTTCATGGCTTAAATAGAGTTGAGGACTGTGCCTGAGAATCAAAGAGAAATCCCTTGGAGTTGTTCTGTCTGTAAAAATGTCATGTATTAGAGAACTGATCACATTCTTGGCAGCCTTTTCTGACAGGCAGCCTTTGCAATATCCAGCTTGGGGTCTTGGGAATTGGTGAAGCCCTGGAGGGCCACGTTTGAGGTGAAGGTAGGGGGCTATTAGCAGAACTAGGGAAAGAGTTAGGAGAATGTCTAAACCAGCAAACTCTGAACAGAAAATTCTTGGAATATAGTTGCAGTTGGGTTGCGTATAGGCAGTGAAGCAATTTTATCTCCCATGAGGACTTTCATTTATTCAGGCCTGAAAAGGCTGCAAGCATTTTGACCTGGCCATTAAAACACCCTCAAAGTGTGAATTTGTCCTTGTCCCCCATTGGCTCCCAGTTTGCACTCAGCTATCCAAAGCGGGTGGGGGTGTGGTGGGGAGGAATTAAAATTGACTTCTGTTTGCTTGCTACATAGCTGGTGCAGGAGGTGACTGGGGAGGAGCCAGTCTTTGTTCTGGAGTTCCACAGCTTTATTGACACACAGGCTGGGAAATGCTGTCTGCCAGTGCTCAGCTAGGACCTTTGGGGATGTCAGTGCCCTGATTGCCAACCCTGGTCAGATGCCCTTTATTTAGGTCAAGGGATTAAAAATGTCCTTCCCCTAGTGTACATCCCCATCCCTGTTCCCCCTGAACTGAAACCAACATTGTGTTCAAAATCTTGGAGGGTGAAAGAATGCCACTTGGTGCACTAACCTGGCCTATAGGTACATGCAAAATCCCTAGTGGGCAAGTAGCAGATGCGCAGGTGCATGGTCATTGCCGGGCTTGCAGGAGGGCAGCCTTCCTCGCCCCTGCCTGACCCCAGCGAATCCCAGTACCTGGAATGCCTCCCTGTGGCCCTGGCACTGGCTGACTTGTTTTCCTCTTTGGGTCAGCCCACTCTTATTTTTGGGAGTAAAGTGGGGCTCTCTGCTCCCTTGGGAACTCTAGGGTGTCACCTCTGGCATTTGATCCCATTGCAGAAAAACAAGTCCAAATGCAGTGCATCGGGTTTCTGAACAGCTGCCCGAGCGCGGAAATCAGTCAGTCAGCAAAGTTATGTGGGGAGGGCGGCGCGGGAAGGCGGGGTGCGGGAGTGGGGGTCGGAATCGGGAGGCTCCGGGGGACACGGGCCAGGTGGGTGACTCCAGGAGCTCAGGGTTTCCCCACCCCTCCAGGCAGACCTGGATGCAGGAGAGGGCGGAGGCCCGGGTGGGGCGGGCTAGTGGGGCGGGAGCAGCTGTGCCCGCCGCCGGGGAGCAGGCGCCCTCCCAGCGGAGCATGCAGGACGTGAGCGACGTGTGGCAGCCTCTGCGCAGACTTTTCCACTGCACCGTGGGTTTCGGTGAGCGCCGCCTTCTTCCCTCCAATCACAGCCAAGCCTCTGCGCGAAGTGTGCGCCTCTCCGCAAGGCAGGGCAACGCTTCGGTGCCGAGGCTTTCCTTGCTAAAGTCATTCAAGTCTGCCCCGGTTAGAGAGGAGGACCCCACCCAAAGCGCGCCAGATCTTCACTGTATTGTCTCTGACCTGACTGTACGACTGTCATTTGTCACGAGCCGATGCAAACTGCAAGGACCAGGAGAGAGTAGTACGCACATACCAAAAAGCCGCGAGGGAAGGCTGTAGGGTGTGCAGGAAAAACAGCATAAGTTTTGAGAGTTTGCATTACCAAGGTTCTGCTTCTCAATAGTTATTCCGGGGCTTATAGTCAGGTAATGAATTGGAGGTGGGAATGCGAACCAGTTTTTTAAAAAATTATTATTATTCTTCCTGGGAGAGAGACCAGAGGAATGAGTTGCGGGGGTTGATAGATCGCACTAGACAGCGCGTCGCGTTGCTGCTCCTTCCCAGCACAGTTCAGATGAGGGACCAGAATTATTCGGTAAATTGTGCCAGATTCCTCAAAGGGTAATAAGTGAAAGGTATAATAAGAGTGAAAAGCCGGCCAGGGTTCAGCGTTCTTGGAAGACCGGGAACCGGGTAACAGGGGCTGGGCGTGCTGCCGTCTCCTGTCCGCAGGGGGCGCTAGCAGGCCGCCTCCTGGCTTGCGTACCCTCCTCCCCATGTGAAAGGGGGCTGGGACGCAAAGAATGCGACCCGCCCAGAGGTGACGTGAGCTGTGCTGCCGGCCGGGATACTTTAAAAGGCCGGGCGGTCCGTGTGGCATCCTGGTAGAGGTGGAGAGCTGGCGAGCGTGAGTGCCGGGCGGCGGGATCTCAGCTGTCACTGCGCCCGAGCATCCCCGTGCTTTTCAGAGCAGACAAACCCGCCGTGCTGGCAGCCGCACCCCTGCGCCCCTCGCAGAGTCCTCCGATCCCCGTACGGGCGAGCGTCCAGGACTTAGCACAAAGCACGTTTCCCAAAGCAGCACAGCGAGCGCCCGATCGCGCGCCGGCGCACGCACCCCTACTCTCCTTTGTTCCCGGGGTCGACGGCCGCTCTTCTTCCCACATCGGAATCTCTTCCCGGGGTGGCAGGCCGCCTAGTGCAGCTGTGAAGATGCCCTTGGAGCTGACACAGAGCCGGGTGCAGAAGATTTGGGTGCCCGTCGACCACCGGCCCTCGTTGCCCAGATGTGAGTGCAGCTGAGTGGGGGACCAGGCTGCAGATTGCGCCGCGTGCAGGGCCAGGCCATTGTGTGTGGCCGCGTTGTGCCGGTGCCCCTCTGCGGGAAGCGCGCTCGTGCGGGCGCGGCCGGCAGGGCCGGGGCGGCGGCGGGCTGCGCCTCCTGGACTGGACGGCGGGGGCGCTGTGGTCCGGAAACTGCGAGCGCCGAGGCAGCGGAAAGCGTGCGCCTTGGGGATACCTAAGAGGCTGGTCCGCGCGCCGGGCGCTGGCACTCGCGGCCCCCTGCGGCACGGGCGCGGCTGCGCCTTCGCTCCTCTGCCCCGGGTATCCTCGGGTTCGCCGTCTGCCACCTTCTTCTTTGTATTTCCATCTTAACTGCATATTTCTTCTCTTTTTCCATCTGGTCTCTTCTCTTCCCCTCACATAAATTTTTATATTCTCTTCATTCTCAATTCCCATCTCACACTCCCTTCTCTATATTTCTGTCTTTCCCCCCACATTCCACGACCTCGAGGGCCCCCAGGCTGGGGCGACAGCCATCGGGGACCAAGCCCTTGCTCCTGGTTTGGGGGAGAGTCCGTGGGTTGGTGGCCGCGCGGTTGGCTGCGTTTCACACGTGCACACACTTCCTGAGCTCGGAATTTGCTGGGAGTTCGCCTCCCCGCCACGCCATACGCCCTAGGTAAACGATTTGTAAGTTTCCCTGGGTTCCATCTCTCGCTGCAGAGAGCCACCTCTTTGCGGCTGAATTGCAGTCGGAATGGCTCTAAGGAGATGCTGCCCTTCCAGGTAAGGCGTCCAGGAGCCCAGGGGCATTTTGCTCAGGCTAGGCTGGTAGCCTGAGAGGTAACAGTGGGATCCAGGTACAAATTCTGGTGGCTTCCAGTCATCTGAGGGCATCTGAGTGCCAGGCTGCCACGTTTCTTAGGAAGGCCAATCGCTGACAGTGACAGCTCACTTGGAGGCTTGCGGCCGGGTCTGAGTCACCTATTCTCCTCCGGAGACCTTCCCCCCAGCTGGTGTCGCTGGCTGGGCCAGAGCCACAGCAGGTCCCTTCTGTTGGACCTGAGGGTTTGGGGGGGAAGTCTTCAGGGGTCATCTTGTTCTCTTGTTCTTGATCTAGGAGGGGCTGGCAGGCTTCTCTTTCTGACGACCTGACTAATCTGGAGCTGCCTGAGGTCTTGATTATCTTTCTATAAAAATACAGTAGCCAGGACCAGATGCAGAAACAAACCCTGCTCCTTTTGAACTTTTGAATAAAACAAATATCATCTGTAGTGCACTTAGTAAACTGTAATTGGTCACCCAAAATATGGGTTGGTTTTCTGCATCAACTTACATCCATGAGATGTGTATGCGTGTATGCACACTCCAGGTGATGGTCCCTGTTTGGGTCAGAGTCCTGTGTTTCTGAGAGGGCACTGAAATTGGTTGGCATTACCTCAGTAGTGATTTTGAGAGAACCAGCATGCAGGAAGGCGTTTTTCAGGCTTCGGAACCTAATCCATTAGACTCCTTGAGCCTGCACGTATCTCACGCAGAAGAGAAATCTGCCCATCTGCGGAAGAATCGCTGTCAGAACCATTCAGAGCTTGAGGGGGAGGTGTGTCTGCCCATAGCAGATGGATTAAGACGCTTGTCCCCACCCGCTTCTGGAATCCTTGTGTGCGGCTCAGGGGTGTAGTCTCCAACACATTCCTTCTTACAAAAATATCTGCAGCCTGGGTATTTATTACACATCCTTATTTCAAGTAGTGGTGTCTTTCCCAGTTTATATAGTTATATTTGTCTCTTACTGGAGTGGGGAAAAGTGAGCACTTCCTAGTAGCTTTTGGAACGTTGGGTGGGATTTCTTTCTCCTAAACTTGGTACCATCTTTATCAGTCAGCTCCTTGTTGCAGGTCTGCAACGGATCCTTTTGAGGTTTATTACTAAAGGAGGGTGTGGAGAATGTTCCTGTTCAGGTGCAACAATGAAAAGCCCCAGATGGGTGAGCCTGATGTGGGTGATATTGCTGGCCCTGAAGCACCTAAATTGGGTGCCCGGTTGCCCCACCAACATTGTGGTAAGCCTTCTTTCGCAATCCACAGCTTCCATCAAATGCAAATGTAACCCCAGGGAGACTTGCTGAGTTTGTGAATTAGCTTAATTGATTAGAAGTGAGTTCTTGGTTAGCAAGACTCTTCTGTTTATCATCTCTAAAAATTGAGCGCCTCCCTACTGATCTAGGTGATTTATAATCCACTCAGAACCAGTTTCCTCATCTGTAAAGTAGGTCATATTTCTTTTTACTTAATTGGGCTGTGTGGGGGGTACCATTCAGTGTCCTGGGTCCTGAGGTAAGACCTAGGACTTAGGCATTAGATAAGTTGTGAACTCGTTGGACCATAGAAGGTATTAGTAATGGTTAGTGCAGGATTGTCTTAAATAGCAGTTAGTTATAAAGACTATCTGAAAGCACCAAACTTATTATTTTATTTTCTTAAAATACAGGAGAATGAGACAAAGCCAGTTTGTCTTTGCTTGGGATTTAGAACAGACTGCAGAGGATTAACTACAGTGAAGAAAGACGGACATGACAGATTTTCTTCTAGGGGCTATTCCCACTGATGGTATAATAACTTAGGGAAGATGGGTGGATATTCCAGAGAAATCCTTGTCATGTCCCCAAGTGGCCCCAGCAGTGATTCTGAGTGAGATTTCAGGAGGGAAAAAATGATCCATACTGGAGCCTAAGACCAAGTCGGAATTGCCCCAGATGGAACCCAGTTAACTTAGTTTTGAAACACTCCTTAGGTTTAGCCACTTAGGAGAGTGATCATTAGGAAAGAGCAGTTGAAGAATTTGGAGGGAGAAAGACGTAAACTGAGCCCTTCTCTCTCACTTTGGTGGCCACAGTGGCTTATCCTGTCCCAGGGCCTCGCAGTAAGCATTTCACATGATTGTGCTATGATCCTTACAACCGTGCTGGTGCGGAAGGAGCAGCCCCCTATTGCACAGGAAAGGGGACGAAGACACCGAGAGATTAACTTGTCCAAGGAGGCGGTGACACCAGGCTTTGAACTATTTATGGACTCCGGCCTGGCACGCTTCACACTGTGCTATTGTATTGCCTCCTAAGGTTGTCAATGAGTCACTAAAATGCCCCAGTGCCAGTGCTGCTGGCTGAGATCACGTGGGGTTGTAAAGGCCATTTATTCATTAGGTGTAAGATTAGGTCGACATTGGTTAAAATGTGCACGCAGAGTAATTTGTGTGTGCCAAAGCCATCGAATAGTGCAGAACAGCTTTTGAAAGAGGTGTCCGTCAGCTGCACTCTGGTGCCAGTCAGAGGCAGTATCATTGTGCTGCTGTTTGGTCTCCCAAGAGCTGGCTGGGTTAAGTCTGTTTTCCCAAGAACTTCTTAGCGGGGTTGCGTATCTGGAGGGTCAAAGCAGGTCTTTTTGCAAGATTGATTTTTGACTTTGCCTGGTAGGCTGGATTGCGTTTCCTATAAATGACCACAATCTCCCATTGTTTCACACGGCTCAGGAATTGGGTCCCTTCTTGGTTCATAGCCCTCTCTCATGAATACTCCTTGCATTTCTTCCGCTTGAACTTGTAATTGAACTCACCTACTTAGAACAAAGACCTAGCATCTTTTAATTTATTTTTTTTTAAGGTTAGCATTTGCAGAGCCTATGGGTAGAAGTAGGCTCAAGGGAGGGGAGGGTTGGGAAGGGGCATGGCAGGGTTTTGCTAACAATCTATTTGGTGATGGTGAGTTCTAGAGACGGTCGAGGGCAGCTGTCCAGTCAGTGCCTGTTTTTGTCCACATGTTGCTAGTCACTTCACCTGGGGAGGAGAGCTGGAGTGGGGACCTACCTATGGCTGCAGCCTCCCATCCTAGCCATTGTAGAGACGGGCGCTGTCCCAGTGGGGGGTTTAACTGCCCATTCAGCTGACTCTTTCCATGATTCACTTCCTTAGTCATGCTAGCCTTCTGGTTTTCATCTGGAGTCCAGTGTACCTTTACCTGCAGGGAACTGGCACAGGTCGCCAGCTTGTATCATAAACTAATAATGATATGGCTAGCTTTTGTACACCCAGGGGTTAGCTCAGTGGCACCACGCAGTTTTAATGACCCGGGTTCTTTCACACATCCCTCCCCCTTACCCCTGGCAATCAGAGCTTGTATCTTTTTTTTTTTTTTAAAGAGAGAAGGACAATGAGAGAGAGACCGAGACAATTTTTATTGAGTTTTTCACATGGCTTTCATTGCTCTGACAGCTGAGTACATGGATGCTGGGGTTTGAACCCGTGTACTTGTGCATGCTGGGCAAGCGCCATAACCGCCAGGCCACCACTCCAGCCCCCAGAGCATGTATCTTGTGAGCAAGGAGTGAATGACTTTGTAGGGTAGAGGCTCAGCTCCCAAGACTTGGTGATTTTCTGTGAGATCCTACTCATGTGACCATGGTCTTCACCATGGACAGTACTTTTAAGCCTCCCAGACTGCAGTCAGGGCCCAATGGTCTTTAGACAGTGGCTTCCTTTCCCGTAACATAATGAACAGCGCTGTACTCCATTGGGCTTTTTAAAGTTGTCATCTAAATTTGACATTTAAATACATCTCAAAGACTTTTTGTTAAAAATTTAAAATGTTAAGCATTTATACAAAGTGAAGTGAAAAATAAAAGCATACCTAAGAAAATCTTGTGTTAAACTAAATCCTTATCATACCTAATCCTTTGAGAAGAAAAGAAGAAAAGGCAGGGATCTAGGAAGGGCAGTGAGAAAGGGGCAGGGATAGGTAGGAAAAAGGACCGAAGAGAAGAGACTGAGGGTCTAAGGAGATTCAGGCAGGGCAGGAGATTATAGGTTCATGCAGACACTTGAGATAAAAGGGTGATGGTGAAGGTGGGAGATGAAGGAGAATAGTAGTCACATTTATTTGAAAGGATTTGTGTTTTCCTCTTTTTGGCTGAGACCCAGGGGACATCTGGGTGGAGGGAAGCTGCAGCTGAAGCTCCCCAGTGGGAAGAACAGATTTCACTTTGTCAACTAAGGGAATGATGGTTTTTTTTTGAATTTGAAATTAAACTTGACCTTGTGCCTAAAGGCATTAACTCTGCTGTGTCTATGGTTTTGTTTGTTTGTTTTCTCCCTCCCAAATTGTCTACTGCCGAGGAGATTTGTTCCTGTGCTTATGGATAGATATAATCCCTGACTTGATAAATCAGTCAGCTTCTGCCTCTGCTTCCTTGACCTGCTGCCAAGAGAGATACTCCCTGCCTGTGCACAGCTGTGTATGTCTGCGTGCACGTCTGGATGCTGTCAGGGTGATGGCCACTGGGGTCGCCTGATAATGGAGGGGCTGCTGGCCTGGGGCAGGGGCCAGTGGATCAGTATCATTTCAGGGCACAAGTGAGAGGATGTCAGCCATAGCCCCTCTGCGATTAGTTAACTGCAGCTGCCAGGATAACTGGTGGTGGTGGGGGGGTGTCTTACACCCACTGGCTCTCAGGGAGGCCACATTCCCTCTGTGTCTGGGGACACACGGCCCCTTGGTGCTCGTTGCGCTGATCAAGTGCTTATCACTTGATCACCTGGGCTCACCTGGGACAGTGATAAGCTTCTGTTTTCTAGGATAGGGGAATGCAGCCATGTGCTTTCTGTGGGTCTGAGCCTCTCCAGAGGCCGTGATGGCCTCACTACCTCCTTGTCACCCAGATCTTAAATACTAATGAATATGAACGGGAAGCAAAGCACCTGCTTGCTTGTATGCTTCCACCTTACCCCAGGTCCAGGGGGCAGATCCTGGAATCACACCGTGGTGCGTGGAAGTTGACCTCAGTTGGGGATTGTGTTGGATGTCCCACTTGGGCCTGTCCACAGGGTTGTGGCGGTCTTTCCCACCATCTTAGACTCTGTCCAAATCTAATGGCCACCTGGATTCGGGGTAGGGCTTTCATAGCTCCTCCTGCAGGCTGTGGACCGGTGCCAGGAAAGGACGAGGACAGTGGGGCTGAAGTTGTCAGGTGGCCTTTGGCTTTTGGGAACTGGCTTGTCACTGGGGTGCAGGAGTCTCAGGGGCAAAGTGGTAGCCAAGGACATACCGGGCTTTCAGTTTCCAGAACAGGCTTCTCTGGCCTGCTTTCTGGAAACTGCCTCCCTTGTTTTGTGTCTTATCAAGATTTGCAGGAATATGGGACGGTCATTCAGCAGTGGGGGCCAGGAGGTAAATCAGGTGAAAGCATCTCTGGTGGAGGTGGCGGCTCCTGGGGCAGAGTGCCTGGAGCACCTGGGGCCTCTGAGCAGCCATTCCCTTAGCAGGGACCTGGCATCCTTTAGGACTGGGCAGCAGAATGAGGGGTGGTCAAGAAAAGGCGTGAGAGGCTCAGGGATGGGAGGAGTTAACCCAGGGGAGCCCAGCATTCTGGGTCCCTGACCTGCTTTCATTTGCTAAGCTCCGATGTTTTTAAATTGGCTGTTGCGGCCAGGCATGGTGGCACACACCTGTAATCCCAGCAATCCCAGCAACTTGGGAAGCTGAGGCAGGAGGATCTCAAGTTTGCCTCAGCAATTTAGCAAGCCCCTAAGCAACTTAGAGAGATCCTGTCTCAAAAAAAAAAAAAAAAAAAAAAAAAGGAGGGAGGGGCCTGGGGATGTGGTTCAGTGGTTAAATGACCCTGGGTTCAAACCCTGGTACCAAAAAATAAAATTGGCTGTTGAATTTTTTTTTTTTTAAGTCTGCCCAGAGATTAGAAAGTTGGCAGCTGCTTCTCTCTGTCTCTGGCTGGCTCACTGGGGCCCACCGTCCACGTCCCTTTACTACTGTCCATGTGGAAGCCACCTCTCCCTACGGTTAGCTTCCCCTGCCCTGATGTGGGATCCCCTTCGTGCACTCCCCAGGAGCACCCTTCACTGTGGTGTTAGTAATTGGGGTTCCTGGCAAGGGAAGGGCCCGTTGTGTCAGATGGAGAGTTTGGGGTTGGCACTATTGTTTGCCTAGTGTAACCTGAAAGCAAGACTGGGCTCAAGGTGTGACTGAGGGGCTGTGGTCACCACAGGGCCCTGGACCCTCGTCTGCTGCCAGGGGCTTTGGAATGGGGAGTGAAGTGTAAAATTGGTGCTGTTCTTTTAAGCTTGTTGGGCTTTGGGCTGTTCATCAGCTTTTGTCTCTTGACCAATCACCGTTTTTGACTGCTCTTTCCAGCTTGTGGGCCAAAGCTGACCAATTCCCCTATGGTGATTGTCATGGTGGGCCTCCCCGCCCGGGGCAAAACCTACATCTCCAAGAAGTTGACTCGCTACCTCAACTGGATTGGTGTCCCAACAAAAGGTGAGCTGGGTGCCCAGGCAGTCTGTTCTGTTGAGTGCTGTGACCCTGCGTGCCAGACCCCCACAACTGCAAGCCTCCTACCTCCAGATGCCCCAGGTTAGGGTTAGGGGCCTGTGGGCACGTGGGGGGTGGTCCACTCCAGGGCTTGGAGTCTGATCCCACTCCCATTCCATCCCTGTCCCCACCTTGCCACGTCCACACCCCTCCTTTTCTTTCTGGTTTTGTCTCCCTGGCCTTTCTTTTTTTCTCCCCACTTGCCTAAATCCTTTCTGACAGTGTCGCCTCCTCCACGGAGCTTTCTCTGGCTGCCTCACTCTCTGTGGATCTTTTTCTTGAAACTTGCATGGCCCATAGCTGTAACGTCCCTCTGATGACCCCTAGAGCTCCATGCTCTCATGCTGTGGATGAATCTCAGTCTGGTCTTCCCAACTAAATGGGAAATTTCTTGAGGACGGGGGATAGTTTTTAATTTGCTTTCTTTACTGTGACCAGTAAAATTTTCCTTCGGTGCAGGAGATTGAGCTCAGGGCTTTCCATACACAGAGTACCACCCCACCCCCACAACTGTTAAATGTGTCCCCTGGCACCGGCTGCTGTACCAGCAGGAGAATGGCTGATTTTAGACCTGGCAGTGGGTGTGAGCCCCACTCACTTGTGTATACCAAAGGCAGAAATCGTCATCCCTGATTTTGCTAGACTTGTGGCTGCCCTCTTTTTCATAGACCCTGGTCCACCATGGGGTGTGATTGGCGGTTGGGATGCATTGAAATGTCCTCCTTGGGTGAAGCAAGTGGCAGTGGCACTGCGAGTTGTTCTGGGGGAAGCAGAGCTGCTCCTGAGCCTCTTGCCTCTGTGATGACCCTGCCATGATGTCCCACGGTGGATGTCCGGTGACTCAGATCGGGCATGTTGGTGGTGAGTTTTCTCCTTGGCTGCCTGGGGCTGGGTCATTCAGGGCTTCCTTGTCTTTCCCATGCAGTGTTCAACGTGGGCGAGTACCGCCGCGAGGCTGTGAAGCAGTACAGCTCCTATAACTTCTTCCGCCCTGACAATGAAGAAGCCATGAAAGTCCGAAAGTAAGCGGAGCCGCTAGCTGCTTGGGGGTTGGTTGGTTTGTTTTCCAGCCAGGTTCTGTGAGGAGGAGGGAGCCTGCAGAGTGGCTCTCCGCAGGTGGCCTTCAGCGGTGTGCAGCCTCACCTCCCTGAGACTGCCTGCGTTGATCTGTTCCCAGATGTTCTGGCTGAGCTGATAAGGACAGAGCAACTGCAGCCACATCCTGAGGGTGGACAAAGTCCTTTTCTTTGGAAATCATGTGTTTGCGTTTGAAAAGGATTTCTTGTTGTGCGTGAGGCCATCCTGAAACCCTAGGGCTGGTGTTCAGCCCTGGCTCTAGTTAGATTCAGCAGGGGAGCTTGTAAAGATCTGGTTCCAACTGGGGGCCACGCCAGGCATGCAGTGAGGGTCTGAAGGTGGGCTGTGGCTCCCCAGGGGAGTGATCAGTGGGCAGCCAGGTGTGAGCACCACCTCCAGGGCAGCTGCAGGCATCTGTGCAGGGGGTGGGGGCCCAGATTGAAAGCCTCTAGGCCCTTGGAGGCCTGGCTGGCCCTGGCAGCATGGAAGTTGAAGGACTGGTTCCTGGACAGGTGGGGGTGCTGGGCCTCCCCCTGGACGATAGCTCTGAAGTGCGTCTTCTCCTTGTGTGTTATAGGCAGTGTGCCTTAGCCGCCTTGAGAGATGTCAAAAGCTACCTGATGAAAGAAGGGGGACAAATTGCGGTAAGTGTGGGGAACACAGCTGGCTTGGTCTCCTGTCCCCCAGCAGGATGGTGTCCTCCCTGGCCTGAGCAGTGCTGAGGGCCATTCACTGTAGGATGACATGCAGGGACCAGAGCCTCTGGCCCCGAGGGCTGAAGGAAGCCTGTGACTAGACCAGTCTGGTGACTCAGGAAGGTGGTCTTGGAATGGCCTTGAGATGCAGCCCTGCTGTGCTGTCACCTATGCCTCTGTGGGCAGCTGGGTACCACCCAACAAGGCAGGGCCTGGGTTGCTGCCAATACTGTAGCCATTGTCCCTTCTGTGTCCTCCCTCCTGCATGTCACTGCTGGTTCGTTTGCTTTTCCCACCCCTGCCTTGCTGTGCCTGTAGCAGCAGGAGACAGGAAAGCCACCGGGGAGGGTACCCTGCCCATGGGCAGGATACAGTCTCTCCTGAAGCTAATTCCTGGAAACAACAGGTGTCACTTGGTAGTGTTGGCAAATATTGTCAAACTCTGATTCTTCTTCCCCTCCTTCTCTCTCCCTATCAGGTTTTCGATGCCACCAATACTACTAGAGAGAGGAGACACATGATCCTTCATTTTGCCAAAGAAAATGACTTCAAGGTGAGCCAAACTTCCTGCCTTGTCCCAGCACGCTTCTGGAGAGGAAGACACCCCAGAAACCAGCTCTTCCCCAATCCCTCCTGGGCCTTTGCCTCCTGCTAGCTGAGCGTTGCCGCCTATCAATGGCTTTCCCTTGACAGGGCTCAGGCTGTGGAGGCCCACTCTGTGGGGGGGTGTGCACAGGAGCACACAGGTGGCTCTTTGATGAATGGCCTCCTCCTCCTCACATGTGATAGTGACATTGGAGTTGGGCCTTTGTGGTATTGGTTCTGACATTTCCGTCTCTCTTCCACCAGGCGTTTTTCATTGAGTCCGTGTGTGACGACCCTACAGTTGTGGCCTCCAACATCATGGTAAGACCCTCAGGAAGTCCCAGCCACTCTGGCTGCAATGAAGTTTGTAATCCTAGAAAAGCAGGAGCCCAGGTCGGGCTGGGAAGAGTAACTATACCTAAGAACAAGTTGCCCCTCCCAGCTTGTGGTTGCTGGCGTCTGTGAGGTGGGAGCAGAAGGGCACAGGTACACAGGGGTGTGGACCTCAGAAACATGGTCTGTGACCTGGGCTGGCTCTGCCTGGGGTCCTTGGGCAGAGTGGGCAGGATAGTCTTGTTTGGGACCCGAGAGATTTGTCGTGAGGAGACTTGGGAGCAGTTTGTGCAGGTGACAGGAACTTGGCAGCTGAGTGGCACTGGGGTTGCCAGGTGAAGGGCTGCTCACCCCTCCAGATGGGACCGGAGGCAGTGGGCTGGTCTTCTCTGCTCTTAAGGTCCCTGGTATGTAAGAGTGGCTGTGTGTAAGCCCTTGTCTCTAGGAGTCAGCACACTGAAGGCAGAGTTCCAAGTTTGGGAAGAAAGGGTGTAGTAAAGTTGTCTTCCTGTTAGTGCATCTAATGAGCCTCCTCTCCCTCTGTGCCCAGGGGAGCTGGAGGGTACTTGACAGCATAGTTAGATTGATTCCTATTTTTATCACTTGGTAGCAGTGTGTTGTACACAATACGGTTTCTTTTTTTTTTTTTGAGAGACAGAGAAAGAGAGAAACCACTTTATTTAGTTTTTCACATGGCCTTTGTTGCTCCAACACTTAGTTGTGTACATGGTGCTGGGGTTTGAACCCGGGTCCTCGTGCTTGCCAGGCAAGCACCGAAACCACTGAGCCACCGCTCCAGCCCCCACAGATACGGTTTCTATGAGGACTTTCTCTTAAGTCATCTTCTCATTTTCTTTCTGGATTTTTTAGTTGGGGGGTTGAACCCAGGGGCGCTTAACAGCTGAGCCATATCCCAGCCCTTTTTATTTTTTATCTTGAGACAGGGTCTTACAAAGTTGCTTAGGGATTCGCAAAATTGCTAAGGCTGGTCTTGAACTTGTGATCCTCCTGCTATAGCCTCTCAAGTCACTGGGATTACAGGCATGCACCACTGTGCCCAGCTACCTTCTTATTTTCTTTCTAGTTTACATGTATCAGAATAACATATATATGTATAAAGAAAAACAGTCCTTTATGGGCAGGGAATGCTGTGGTATTTCTATATACACATATGCATTCTTTTGGGGGGTGGGAGTGCTAGTGATTAAACCTAGGGGTACTTGACCACTGCTGGCCTTGAACTTGCCATCCTCCTGCCTTAGCCACTCACATCTTGGGAATTATAGGCATGTGCCCTTGCACCTGACACAAACATGCATCTTTAAAAGGAATACTAAGCCTGCATTAACTTCTATATTGGTCCTTTTCTCCAAGACAGAGGAAATATTTGTAAGCATTTGTAAGAAATGAGTTCATATTTCAGGAAGAGCTGTTTGAATTGAGGAAAACCGGTTCAAATGAGTTTCAGTGGGTCCAAAGGAAGAGGCTCAAAGAATAAGGAAACAGAAGTTGCAGTCTGAACAAAGGGCTTTACTGTTTCTTTGGTTTGACTTTCCTTGTTCCACTTGGTAGTGAAGCCAGGTGCAGCTGTGAAATCATGTTCCCCAGCGAGCGGTGATGAGCATGCTTAGCTAGCAGTTTATCTTTTAGCTTGTAGTCCGTTGACGTAGCTAGTCACTTCCCCAACCCTGTGTGCAGAAGTCTCGTGCTCTGGTTGAACCTCAGAGCAGCTTTGCAGTGTAGGCTCTGGAGTTTGTGAACTTAGGTTTATGTATTTTTTTATCATGCCATACACGTTACCATGTGAGGCTTTTTGATGTGTACAGTTCAATGGCAAAAAGTGCGTTCCTGTCCTTGGGCAGTGGCATCCCCAGCTCTTTTCATCTCCCCTCCTGAAGCTGCACCCATGAATCTCCAGCTCCCCATGACTTGAAGAGTGCTTGTCTCCTAGTTGAGATGGTAGTCAAGGAGAAAGGAAGGAAGTACAGGAGTTTAGAAAAACACTGAATCTCCCTAAATTTCCTGCCTGGTTCCTTGGACCTACTGTGCAGTTACAGGAAAGGGCAGCCCTTGGAAAGGTGTGGCACGGAGTCTAGTTAGACAAGCAATTAACCACAGACCAGCCGCAAGTGGGTGCTGCCTGTCGGGGTGAATGAAGAGCACACCCAAGGTCAGGGGCATCTCTAGCGACTGCTAATGCACCTTTTGTAACCACTGACCTGCTCTTGGTATGGGGAACATTACAGGTGCTTGTGTGGGATTCAGCTGGATTGAGGGCCAGGCTGTCTGGCGGTGACTCAGTTACGGGACTGATCCTGACTCGGTGGTCTGTTCTGAGGTGTTTATTATGGGATTCTTGTGGGTTTCCTGTGTCTGTCCTTCCAGCCAGTGATTCTATCTCTCCAGGCATTCTCCCCATGTAATCATGGGGCTCTGAGTCAACCCCAATTTTTCTTTCTTTTCTTTTTTTTTTTTTTTCTCTTCAATGTTGGGTAGGATAATCTTTATTCTGAGCCCTTCTGGGCTTTCCCCTTTTGAAAGCTCCAAAGCCTGCTTAATCTAAGCAGAAAGCCTCCCAGTGTGATTCATCAGCTGCCTCTTTGTGGCATTACAGGAAGTTAAAATCTCCAGCCCAGATTACAAAGACTGCAACTCAGCAGAAGCCATGGACGACTTCATGAAGAGAATCAATTGCTATGAAGCCAGCTACCAGCCTCTGGACCCCGATAAATGTGACAGGTAATTCTAAGAGGTGACTGCCTGAATTACCTACATGAGGACTTTTCTCAATGTTCCCATGAAGCATTTGCCCTGCATACTTCTATAAACTCTCTTTAAAAAATTACATGCATGGGGGCTGGAGTGGTGGCTCAGTGGTTATGGCACTTGCTTGGTATGCACGAGGATGCGAGTTCAAACCCTAGCACCACAAACTCAATGAAGAGTAGGAGCAACAAAAGCCACATGAAAAACTAAATAAAATTCACTAACTCTCTTCTTCTCACTGATTCTTTAAAAAAAAAAAACAAAACAAAACAATTATGTGCATGTACACATAAGACATAGTGAATCTCATCATTATTTACAATATATCAGAAAAAAATCAAATTAAAATATATTTTTTAAAAAAGCCTTGATTATAGACCCATGTTCAATAAAATATATATATATATTTTTGGGGGGGCACTGGGGATTGAACCCAGGGGTGCTTAACCACTGAGCCACACCCCCTGTGCCCTTTTTTATTTTAAGACAGGGTCTCACTAAGTTGCTCAGGGCCTCATTAAGTTGCTGAGGCTGGCTTTGAACCTGCGATCCTCCTGCCTCAGCCTCCCGAGTTGCTGGGCTCACAGGTGTGCACCACTGTGCCCAGCTCAACACAAACATTTCCGAGAGGCTGAGCAGTGGAGGAGGGCAGTGTCTTGCTGCTGTCTTGCTGCTGCCCTCTGAGATTCCTTCATTTCCTGTCCATTCTCTTGCTTCTCTCCCCTCCTCTTCTGGGTGGTTTCTTGGCCAGACTATTCTGTGGGAACTGTCACCTGGTCCTTACTCTCTGACTCCCAGCGGGGAAGACTGAGTCTGTGCCCTGAAGTAGTGACAGCCCCAGCCTTGCCGTTTACTCAGGGAGCGAGTCTCTGGAACTGGCCCAGGCCCAGGGGCTGGGTGTGCTGGCGATGTGATCGGGGAGGCCTGCGTGGTGGTCCTCAGTGCTGTGTCTCTGTAGGGACTTGTCACTGATCAAAGTGATTGACGTTGGCCGGAGGTTCTTGGTGAACAGAGTTCAGGACCACATCCAGAGCCGAATCGTGTACTACCTGATGAATATCCATGTCCAGCCCCGCACCATCTACCTGTGCCGCCACGGCGAGAATGAGTACAACCTGCAGGGCAAGATTGGCGGGGACTCGGGCCTGTCCAGCAGAGGCAAGAAGGTAGGAGGAGAGCGGGGAGCAGGCGCGGGGGCTGATGGCGGCTGGAAGGGGAGAGTGGTGGGGGCCCCGGGCTTCTGTCACAGCTTTCCTCTGCTGCGTGTGTATTTTGGTCTATGTGTGTAGACATACAGAGATGCCTGAGACTCACGTCAAGTGTGTGTTTAGGTGTGGTGAGTGTGGACTAGGAGGGCGGGCGGGCAGAGCACAGTCCCACGTGGGGAGTGCGAATTCTGCAGGACCCGGGCGTCATTGTGCCCCTCCCTCTTCCCTGCTCCCAGTTTGCCAACGCCCTGAGCAAGTTTGTGGAGGAGCAGAACCTGAAGGACCTCCGGGTGTGGACCAGCCAGCTGAAGAGCACCATCCAGACGGCAGAAGCGCTGAAGCTGCCTTATGAACAGTGGAAGGCGCTGAACGAGATCGATGCTGTGAGTCCGTGGCCATGGGGAGGGCAGACGGCGTGGCTGCCCCCATCGCCTACAGAGCCTCCTGTGGCGGCACCTTTGGGTGGGTTCCCTGGCGTGAATGCGGGTGCTTCCATCAGGGCGTGTGCGAGGAGCTGACCTACGAGGAGATCAGGGACACCTATCCTGAGGAGTACGCGCTGCGAGAGCAGGACAAATACTACTACCGCTACCCCACAGGCGAGGTGAGCTTGGGGGCGCGTCCTGTCCCACTCTCTGTCCTTCGTTGATTTGGCACAAGAACATTGGGTAGGGGGTGTGTGTGGTGGGTGGGGTTGGCAGAGAGGGCTGTGGGGGTCCAGGTGTTTTTTTTTTTAAAGAGAGGGAGAGTAAGAGAGAGAGACAAAGGGAATCAGCTTTAGTTTTCCATGTGGCTTTCGTTGCTCCGACACTTTACTGTGTACGTGGTGCTGGGGTTCGAACCCCTATCCTCATGCCAGGCAGTAGCTGTAACCGCTAAGCCACCGCTCCAGCCCCACAGGCTCAGCTCATTCCTACTCTGCCACCATGGACTTGGGTCATCCTAAGTGGGTCCTTGTACACAACCCTAAGAGTAGCGCAGTCACAACTTCCCGTAGCAAAAGTAGGAGGTGCATGTGTGTATCTCTGATGACACACGTGGTGATGGGGGACGATGCTTCACTCCCCACAGAGCTACAGGTGAGATGGCAGACAGGCCAGGCTCCAGGATGGCATCTCGTGTCCCTCATGCTGGGATCCAAGTTGATGCTGGCAGAGGACATTTCCCCTTGTGCAGCGGTTGCTCGGTGTGGCCCAGCAAGCGTGTGCATAGCGCGTGATTGGGGTGCGCAGACATGCGGTGCTCTGGGAGTGTGGCCAGGTCCCATGTGTTGACACCTAGTGGGCGTCCTTCCTGGTCATGCCCTTCTGAGCATTTGTCATACCTCAGTCCCTGGCAGCCCAGCATACGGTCCTCTTGTCTCACGCTGGCCCTTGCCCACTGTGATGCTGGTTGGGAGGAAAAGAAAGGAGGAGGGGAGAGGCCCAGATGAGGAGGAGCTCTGCAGGGCTTTTTTAGAAACACATCCCTACTCCTCCTTTGTATATTTCTGTTGATGTAACATGTACATAACATGAAATTCATCATTCATCATTTTAACCATGTTAAAGTACATGAGTCAGTGGGGTTTTGTATACAGTTGTTCCTTGGCACCCAGAGGGGATTGGCTCAGGATCCCCTGAAGATACAAACCTCTGTCAATTCCCTTATGTAAGGCGGTATTTGCATATAGCCTACACAACCCTCCCATGTAGTTTAAATTATCTCTAGATTACTTATTATAGCAGTATAATGTAAGTGCTATGTAAATAGTTGTTACACTCCTGTTCAGGGACTAAGGACAAGAATAAAATCTACATTCAGTCAGATTTGCAGATGCAACCTACACCCACATACTAGATATTGAACCCAGGGCCTCACAGTGCTTTCCTGCTGAACTACAGCCCCAGCCCTCTTTGATTTTGAGAAAGTTGTCAAGGCTGGCCTCTAACTTGTGATCCTCCTGCCTTAGCCTCTGTAGACACTGGGATTATAAGTGTGCACCACTGTGCCTGGCTGCAAACCTATTTTGCCTGAATATTTTCAATCTTTGGAATCCACAGATGCAGAGGGCTGGCTATGTTCACAGTGCTATGCCGCCATCACCACTTGTTCCAGAACATTTCCCTCTCTCCACAAAGAAACCTCAGACTTGGTAGTAGTCATTCCAGATTCCCCCAGCCCCTGCCCCTGGCAACCATGAATCTATTTCCTGTCTCTGTGGAGTTGGCTGTTTTGGGCATTTCATAGAAGCAAGTCATGCAGTATATGTGGACTTCTGTGGCTGGCTTCTTTTGCTGGACATTAAAGTTTTGCGGTGCCTCCGTGTTGATGTGCGTGCTGTTGGTTTCTTTTAGTGGCTGAGTAATATTTTACTGTACAGCCTGTCCTTTCCCACCTCCACGGCCCCTCACTCCAAGGTCCCTCACCAGCTTACTGGTATAGGAAGGGGAAGGAGCTCAGAGAGAGGACAGATTTGTGTTGCCCTTGGGATTTTTGTGTTCACCTGCACAGCTGAACACCCAGGGGATAGGTGGATGGTGGATGGTGGATGGAGTGGCTGATCCTGAGTTCTCTGGTCCATATAATGACACAAGGTTGGTGACAGGGATCTTCCCTGAGTGCCTTCTGCCCTAACGTGGTGTCCTGTGTCTCTGTGCTTAGTCCTACCAGGATCTGGTCCAGCGCCTGGAGCCTGTGATCATGGAGCTGGAGCGCCAGGAGAATGTGCTGGTCATCTGCCACCAGGCTGTGCTGCGCTGCCTGCTGGCCTACTTCCTGGATAAGAGTGCAGGTTTGGTCGGGCAGGTCATGGCCTTGGGAAGGAAGGGGAAGAACACTGGCCTTTGAGGGCACGTGGCTTACCTGTGTCTGAATGTTAGGAAAGCACAGCGTGGCTGGCTCACAGCCTGCAGCAGGGTCCTCTTCACCCAGTGCAGCCTTGCTGGCCCTTAGGAACACTGTTGAGCACAGTGTTCAGACACAGCCTACCCGAAGCTCTCAGTTCCACACGGAAGGTTCTATGGGTGGGCAGGGGGTGCAGCTCTTCTCATCAACCCACTGTCAAACAATAGAGCGCCAGGGGCAGTGATGCATACCTGTGATCCCAGCAGCTCAGGAGGCTGAGGCAGGAGAATTGCAAGTTCAATTCAGAGCCAGCCTCAGTTGGCTTAGTGAGGCCCTAAGCAACTTAGTCAGACCTTGTCTTAAAAAAAAAAAAAAAAAAATCAAGGAACAAAGAGCCCAAGGACTCTAATGAGAGTCTCTTGTTTGTCCAAGACTCAGGAGAATCTCTGGGCAGACTGAATTGTTTGGAAAGTGACTTAAAAAAGAACAAACCACAAGCCCTCTTAAGCCGTGTGAGAGTGAGTTTTGGGTTAGTTTTGATTATATTCTTTTGATTAGATGTCTTTTTCTAGGGCTGCCTGCCTTGGCAGGATGACCTGTGTATTGAACCAGATGCCCTTGGCCTGGGTGTGGCTTCTGGGGGTCCTGGTATGGGTCTGTAGATATTCCTTGGTTCCTCCCTCTGTCTCAAGTCTCCTACTTAATTGTGGGACCATCACTTTTTTCAGAAGAGATGCCCTACCTGAAATGCCCACTTCACACTGTCCTGAAACTGACACCTGTTGCCTACGGTGAGTAGCAGCCCTTGCCAAGCATTGCCTCTGGGGTCTGTGTCTCCTGTGGCCCCCGGAGCTGTAGGTGTGGCAGTCCCTTTGACAGAAGCTGTCCTCCCCCCTGCCTTCACCCCCAGGTTGCCGCGTGGAATCCGTCTACCTGAATGTGGAGTCAGTGAGCACACACCGGGAGAGGTCAGAGGTGAGTGAGGTCCCTTGATGATGGGTGCCCTCTTTCTGGCCCGAAGTGGGGGACCCTTGGGAAGGCCCCGTGTGGTCCTCACTGGGCAGCTTGTTTGCACACCTGGTGACTCCATGGTCAGCACCTCTGTGTTCCTGCCCTGTCTTTCCCGAGGCTTCTTGGGTCTGTTTATTCTCCTTCTCCTTCATTCCCATGCTCTCTCCCCCCATTTCTACTTGACTGGAGAAGTGAATCTTATCTCCCCTTTGAAACGTAACCTTAGCTCAGTTGCTGTGGCTTTTTTTGGAAGCTAAAACTGCTATCAAGTTCCCAATCGTGGTTCTGACAGGATCAGCCGATCGTCTGACATGTCATCTGCCTGCACTTAGGTTCAGAGTTAGCAGGAATTCAACAGCATTGGAAAAGAAGGCAGGACTGGGGGGTGGGAGATGAGGGGGATGGCTGGCAGGAAGAATTTTCAGGAGACCCGGTGCTTGCTTGCTGCTGTCTTCCGCCTTGGGGAGATCTGAGATTTTGGGATCATTCAGGGCAAGTCTTCTACTGAGCAGATTTGCCCTTTGTCCAGGAGTGCGTTGTGAAAGTGAGTTTCAATCTGATTTCTACAGGCTGTCAAAACACAGTGCTTTCCCAGTGTAGTCAGACCTTCCTCTTATACCGACTATGACTTTCTGTCTGCGGAGTTCCCAAAGCAGGTGACTTCCCTGTTCCCAAGGAGCTTGGTCATCAGGTTTTGGCATTAAGAGCACATGAGATGTTAGCCAGTTTACTGCCCAGCTTCTGCCATGCAGTAGAATGAGGATGTCCCTCAGCCTTCCTCCCCTGCCCCTGTAGCCCCCGCCCCTCTGAACGAACGAGGGTCCCTGGATGCCCTTCTGCCTTAGTCCTGTGAGGACGGCCCAGGCCTGGCCGCTGTCTGCTGCTCTAGACCCTGGCTCCCAGAACACTTGCTAGTGGAGCACTTGGTCAGTGCTGTGACAAAGACAGACCTTGGTGCTGAGGCTCTGGGCTGTGACCTCTGGGGACTCTGGAGCCACCTTCCCCCATCTTGTCATTGGTGCGTGGCCCTGCTTGTTGCCAATTTTCTCTAAGTTTGGTCTCCTGACTGGTTTTGAAGTCCCCACGTCGTGTCCTTGGGCAGGAACTCATGAGAGTCCCATAGGTGCTTGTGCCTTGCAGGGCCTGGGGACGGGAACTGGGAACTGGCGCCGACACCTTTTTCTCCCTCTCCTTTGAGCCTCAGTGAACCCGAGTCTTTCTCTTGGACTCCTGTGTGGGGTCCTTGGAAGTCAGGTTCTTTTCTCTGACCTCCCTTTCTGCTGACTGTAATTGGTCCCCTCCCTACTGTGCACATGTTGTCTGTGAGGATGCCCTTTGGAATAATCCAGGCAAGGAGCACGGGAGGGAGACCCACCTGGCCCCGATGGGAAGTTGTGGCATGAACGCAGCCCGCAGCCGCTCACTCGGTACATAAAATCCAGAAGCAGGGGGACTTTTGTGTGGCTCATCTCCCTCCCTCCACTCCTTGTAACTGTCGCCTTCTCTCTTTTGTCTTTGTCTTGCTTAGGATGCAAAGAAGGGACCTAACCCGCTCATGAGACGCAATAGTGTCACCCCACTAGCCAGCCCCGAACCCACCAAAAAGCCTCGCATCAACAGCTTTGAGGAGCATGTGGCTTCCACTTCTGCTGCCCTGCCCAGCTGCCTGCCCCCGGAGGTACCCACGCAGCTGCCTGGACAAGTCAGTGACTCCCCTTTCCTACCTGCCTGGGGGATGTGTGTGCCTGGGGCGAGGACCTCAGACCTGGGATGTGTGTTCTGTTTGTGAGTGAGTGTGTGTGTATGTGCACGTGTGTTGGAGAACACAAGATGCCCTCTCTGAAAACCTTTCCTTGCTGACAACTGTGATTGCATGTGTCCTTCTGAGGTTGTGATCTTTCCTGGGCATAACTGGGCAAAGCAGAAGAAATAGTGAAATGCCCAAGTCCTGGCCAAGTCTGTGATAGTTATCTCTAAAAGGGAATTGACAGCTGTCCCCATCCTGAAGTCTGTCCAGTTTTGGGCCCTGCAACGTCCATCAATGTGGACTGAGGGCATCTTTTCTGTCCCACCCCATGGCTGAGTATTTCACGGACTCCCTCTTGCTGTAACTCCCATTATAGAAGAGCTGGGATCCCATGGGCCTTAGAGCCCGACCTCTGCCCAGAGCCAGCATGGTCCCCGTAGAACTAGGCCCTCTCAGCTGGACAGCTGGAAGGAGCCCTTCTCTCATACAGGTGGTCAAAATCAAACCCCCAACCCTCCTGGATTTCACTTTTTCACTAACTCATAAGAGTCAAGACTGGAAGGCTTTGTCTGTTGGCCATTAAGATTTGTTTGCAGAAACCCATTAATTTTCTCAAAGGTAGCCAAGAAGCTTTGCCAATATGTTAGGTAGAGAAGTCTCTGGGTTTGGATTTATTTAGGTGCCATCCAAGGGTGTCCCCACCTCTACCCCATGCTTGGCTTCTTGCAAATCAATGTGGGCTGAATTTCAAATTGACTTTGTTTGTGACCTCAATGCCAGGCTGCCCCAGCAGCCTGCCAACTCTTCCTGCCTTTCCTGGAGCTTCCTTAAACCTCCTGGTGTCTGGATGTGATGTGGGGAGAGTGCTGCAGCCTCTGCACGTCCTTTAACCTCTCTAGTCCCAGCTTTCTCATCTGTGGAATGGGGGAATAATGCCCACCACCGAAGGCAGATCAGATGAGATGATTTTCTCTGTCCCTCTAACCCATTGTCTAGCACATAGGAAGGGCTGTATTCAGCAAGATGACAGTGACTGGCCAGGAGCCTGCGGACCTGGCTTTGACTGTAGCTCTGCCACTAGCACGAGTGTAGGATTTTGATGACCCTGGCCCTTGGTCTCCTTAGCTCTGCAGATGTGAATGCTGGAGTGGGAGACATGGTAAATATTCCTTTCAGGTCTCAAATCCGAGGACTTTTAAATGAAAGCCCCTTGACATTCTATCGCTGGGTCTTATCTTGAAATGCAGAGGCCATCTTGTAGATTCTGAGGAGACATGCCTTAGCAGGGGCAGGTGACATTCCGAGTTGCACTGACCCTAGTCATTTAGGAACAGTGGCAGGAGCCCAGTCCTCTCTCCCCACTTCAGAGCTGCCCCGGAGTTTAACAGGATAGTCCTCCAGGGGATGGCCAAGTCCTCAGGGCTGCCTGGGAGCCGCCCGCTGGGCCAGGTGTGGGAAGGTGGCCAGGCTTGTCCCTCTAGATGACATCCTGCCTCCCGACTGACTTCTCTCTTTCTCTCTACTTTTTCTCTCTGCAGCCTTTGCTAGGGAAAGCCTGTCTGTAAGTATTTCTCTGAATAATTCTGCTGCCTGGGTTCTTCCCTTCTTGCTTGCCTGTTTGGCCTTCTGCCTGTTAAATACTGAGGATAAAGACAGTTTTTGTAAAATCTGAAGTCTTCCATGGTGGGGGGAGGAGATGGCCCTGGAGGAGGGAGAAGGGAATTTGGGAACGTTTTTAGAGAGGGCTTGTGGCCAGCCGTGGTTCGGCATGGTCTTCCGAGTCCACAGTGCCTCCCCACGGTCCCTCTCGGGGGTTCTAGGTTGTTCCGCGATAGCTTTGGTCTGGGGCTTAGTGTGCATTCAGATGAGCTCTCTTAGGGTCCCAGTTTGGCCAGCTGGGTCTGGACCTGCTACCAATGCCTTTTATGTCCCCTCCCCTCCCAGAGAAACATCCTTTCGTTCTGAAGGGAAAATTTAGCTGGAGCCTAATCTGCAAAAATCAAATACATGAGGACTTGCCCTGGTGGAGGTAGCAGGTTGGGCTGGCTCCCTGCTTCCTCTCCCTCGTCCCTCCAAGGAGTCCGCGTTGTCCTGTATCAGAACCCACTCAGCCCTAAGTGGCATCCATGACTGGGTGTAGCTTGGACATCAGACCCATAGGGTCACCTTTCTCCTTTGGCTGGAGTGCTCTGCAGAACTCCTGGTTCAGTGTGGACTCTGGCAGCCTCTGGGTAGAGGACGCAGTGTTTCTATGCTCTGCTGAGCCCCAGCTGCAGAAGGAGCCAAGGCCCTCATTTGCAGAGTCTTCATAGCTGCCATGGTAAAATGCCACCCTCCCTGCTTCAGTTACACCTCCCATACCATTTCCTCTGCTCTTGTGAGGTCACCTCGATGAGTTTATGCCGAAACTGGGCAGGACTCAGCTCGGAAAGCAGGAGTGGTCTGGCAGTGTGCCTGGGTTGTGGTGGCACCGCAGTCAGATGGACCTCCTAGGGCTGCACAGCTCACAGAGCATGCGATGGCTCATGCCGGCTGCTCTGGTCCTTAAATAACCCTAGGAGGTGGCCAGGGCAGCTCCTCCCCTGCTTAATAGGTGAGGGCTGATGTCAGGTGACCTGCCTGCAGCCATCCAGCTGTAGGCAGCAGAACCAGGACTCGGATGGGGCTCTGCTTCTAATGGCTGGAGTCTTCTTCCCTGCCAGACTCTGGGAGCTGCTGGGACAGTGTTTCCCTGCCTCTGTCCGGAGGCCCCTGGGCCTTGCAGCCTGAGGGGTGCTGCCAGCTACTGTTGGTCTCTGGTTTAGGTTCCTCAGCCTCTTGCTTGTAGGTGCTTCCTTGGTTAATGGTGGCCTGTCCTTCAACATCCATCTTGTAAGACATGATAGACATGATCCAGTGTCCTTTGTCCCTTTGAAGCCAGCATTCCAACACATGGGCTACTTGAGGACCAGGGTTCTTATGTGACCGCTAGCCTTTGAAGCCTTATGGTCTTGCATTTGCACAAACTCTGGCCTTTTTCAAAGAAGTCTTCTGACTGGGAGGGTGTGGTTGTGGACCATCCTCCCACCCTGCTAAAGCTGAGCTCACCCAGCGCCAGGTTGAATCTGATAGTTCTCAGGATTAGAGTCCCTCTAGTTCAGCAAAAATATATACATTAACTCCAGCCCGCCTGCTTCTGTCAGAATTCCTCCCTGGAGTCCCAGAGTCCAGCCCCACCTGTGAGTGTGATCCCATGTCTTGGAGCACAGACATTTCTGATTCTGGGTATTAATCTGGGCCCTGTGATCAGAATCAGACCAAGCCAGGTTTGCATGTTGGTTCTACTCCTGGCCCCTATTTTGGAACTCTGGGCAAGTTAAAGCAGTTCTAGGACCTGAACTTGTCATCTGTAAAAATGAAGATAACTATAAGTTTTTTGTTTTTTTTTTTTTCTGGTGGTACTGGGGATAGAACCCAGGAGTCCTCTGTCACTGAGGTACTGAGATACACTGCCAACCCTGTTTAATTTTTATTGTGAGACGGGGTCTTACAAAGTTGCTCAGGCTGGCCTCAAACTTGCTGATCTTCCTCTTTCAGCCTCTGGGATTACAGGCATGTGCCACTGTACCTAGCTTATAAAGAGTTTTAATAATGAGAATATACATATAACACTTAACAAAATATTTAGCACCTGTTAAAGGCCTGATGGACAATGGCTGCTATTATTATTGGAGAGGGACTTGGTGCCCTGGGCCTCAATGGACACTTCCTGGCTGCTCTGGGTCTGAGTCCGCCTTCTGGTGTTCCTGTTCTTTCTGTCCCAGGCTGGTGGGATTTCTTCCCTCATGCAGTTGAAGTGCTCAGACTTGGGAGCCCCTGGGGTGGGAGGCCAGTGACCTTGGTTTCCTGGTAAAATTGGCATGTGGCCCAGACCCTGTGCTCTGCAGTACCTTCCTGGGGTCTGCATTAGAGTCTTGGGGTGGAGAGACACCTGGCATTCATGATGAGTTAGTTCATTTTAAAATTTCAAATGCACACTAGAAAAAAAGACGACTGAAAGATTTTTTTCCAACCTTTTTTTTTTCTCTCTTCCCCACTATGCTTGAAAGACGAACTGTCTGTCACATTTTCTCAAAGTTTTCTCCTTACTAACCTTGGCAAGGTAAATGACTGGTGCATGCCCCTCTGTCCCCTCCTGCATCTCCAAGTCATGGCATCTCAGCTGTAGGGTGTCTTGGTCTGTGTGCAGAGGCCATGGTGGCATTTGTGGCTCATGTATCATGCCCAAGGATATTATAAGCATTGCAGTTATCATGAGGTCTGTCATCTCTCCCTCTGTGTGTCCTGAGCCAAGGACCCCATTAACAAATGACGTACACATAACTCGCCGTGCACTCCAGTGCTGTCCTTGCATTGTCATGTGTGAAAGCTACGGGCCAGTGGTGTCCAGGGGCAGGTTGGAGCTACTGACTGTAGAGCAAAGCCACAACACTTTGCTCTCAGGTCCTGCCACCTGCCTGGGGCTCTCTAGACATGAGGCCACTTGGAGGAGACCCACCCTCTCACAGCTGCCTGGCTGGAACTGGGTGGGAGGTGTGGTGCTGACCAGACCTGTGTGCTCCTCTCTAAAGCGGTCTCCAGCTGGGGCCCTTGGGGCTAAGGGTGGCAGTCCTTGCATATCTGTCTGCCTGTGCTCTGTTCTCTTCCCTTATAGAACAGTGTCGTTGGAGGCACTCAGAATCAGAGAGAACACTATAAAAATTATGTACCCCCCTTTTTTTGTTAGGGGTCAATAGATTAGGGAGTTCAGGGAGAGACCCTAGCTTTGCAATGGCGGCAATCAAGTCTCCCTAACCAATTTGAAAATATTTTTAGGGAAGTTTTTATATCAGCCAGAGCCTTAGGGATGGAACTTCCTGCTCGCTTGATTGGGACTGGGGCCTCCTCTGCTTGGCTCCCTGCCTGGGCCTCCCAGTCGTGTTCTCTGGAGCCTTGTGTCCATTCCAGATACCAGGGCCCAAGCCTGAAGTTCTGCCATTAGCAGAGTTGGGAGGCAGAGCCTGTGTGCTTCAGGGTCCCTAGCCCATTCTTGGCCTGGCTGTGGCCAGCAGGGGTCCCTGTGTGGGTGCAGAGAGCAGTCCTGGGTTCCTAAAGACCTGTGAGCATGAGGTTCCTATCTGCCCCTCTGGAGCTTCAGGGTCCTGAGTCACATGCCTGTCCATCTTCGTTCCCCACCTCCTTCCTGCAGGAAACTGGCCTGGTGCTAAGCAGGCTCCTGGCCTGTGTCCACCCCATCTCTCTGTGAGCTGTCGTGTTCTGGGACCTACCTGGGCTCTTGTCCACTTGTTTTGTAATGGGGCTTTTGGGTTTTGTTCTTTGTGTGGGGTAGAGGGAGGGGAAGAAGTCTCACTGGCATGGCTTTGAGCCTTCTGCTGGAGAAATACAGTCAGCAACAGATCCTGATTCCCTCCCCCACCCTTCTTTCTCCTACAAACAGAACATGAAAGGCTCCCGCAGTGGCGCCGACTCCTCCAGGGAACACTGAAGCAGACACATCCGGTTCCGTTCCATTTCCACTTCTGCAGCTTAGCTTGTGCCCACCCGTCTACCTGAGGCCTGAACTATCCCAAGGACTTCTTCTGGACCAGGCTGGGGTGGATGAGAAGGGGAGCCTGCTGGCTGAAGAGCAGCTGCCCACTCTGTACCCGGATAGCTGAGACAACAGAACCCGTGGATCCTGCCTCAGGCGATGGCCTCCCTGCCCTCCACCCTCCTGGCCTTCCAGGGGCTCTGGCCTCAAGTCCTTCCACCAGGCTTGGGAAGGACAGTGTGTAGTGGAGGAGGTGAGAGGAGACCCTGACGGGACACCGGGCCCCGCTATGCTGTTTCATTCTGTTTTTTTCTGTGATCCCGGCCTGGCATTTTTTTAGCTGGGGCAAAGAATCCTGTAGTTAAAGAAGGGCTAGATCCTAGTTGCTGATGGTCGAGAGATGTTTATCTGTGCATCTTGGCCTGGGGAGATGCACTGTGGAGAAGGGAGTTGGGCACCTGCTGAGTTGGGACCTCTCCTGAGAAGTCCCTGAGCTGATGCTCACAGGTCAGCTGAGCAAGCTACAAGCTCGGACTTCCCGAATGTCTACATGCACCCCTTCCCCCCGAGTTAAAGGACAGACTGGCTGTGTAGGTAAAAGGAAGTATTTTGCGGAAATGTGATAGATAAGCAGGGCTACCCCTCCCAGGGGCCCTGGGGTCCCTCTGTTCCCCTGCCTGAACCTGGAGGTGCTGGAGTGATTTGCTCTCCTAGAGCTACTTGCTTTTGCACTTTTTAAGGGTGATCTGAAAGTCACACCTTCTTGTGAGGACTTAGAGGTTGGGGCGTTAGGCCCCTGGGGGCTTGGAGCCTCTGGATGTGAGGAGTTGGGCTCACCCATAAGATGGGGAAACTCGAGCATTTGAACCTTTGCAAGACCGACTGTGCAGTGGTATGGAGAACGGCCAGCCTCCTTCCTTCTGGACACTCGTTGCCACCCAGGTCCCCAGGTGGGGGCAATGGCCTGAGCTAGACTCATTCCAGGCTGCTTCCTCCAAGAGGTTGTCTGCACGTTTTGTCAAGTGTCTGCTGTGTGCCTGGTACCACGCCGGGTACCTCGGGGAGTTCAGAAGAGTAGAGATCCTCCTTGCCTTGCCTTAATGGCTATGAGACATTTTGCAGGGACTGACAGCAGGGCTTATGGGACATGTGGTTCTAGACACCTATACTTTCTGACTGTCACTTTCTCTTCCCTGTTGCCCACTTCCCTGGGAAGAGGGAAGTGTCTTATGCCCAGAAGAAACTTCACAAATTCGGCAGTATGATTTGTCCAAATGACCCTTTAGGGAAGTCTCAATGCTGGTGCCAAAGGTCACTTTTCTTCCTGCTTTCTGCTTGTGGACCCAGGGGCCATCCCTTCCCAGCACAAAGGCTAGTTGGGATTAAGTGGGACAGGGGGACATGCTTCAGATACCGCACAATGAGTTTGGCGTTTTTCACGCCTTACCCTTCATTTCCTTTCTGCCCACCCAACCCGTTTGTAATTGGCAGCCTTCACAAGAGGAGGACTGTCTAGGCCTATGCTCCTTACAATGGAAGACTTGGGCTCCTTGTCCCCCATCTTGCATTACTTCAGGTTGTGTGTACAGCACACGCATGTGCATGAGTGTTTAGGTCGGTCATATTTTTAGACCTGAGGGCCCTGCTGCTTTGCTCCCAAGGGTGGTTTTGTAGCTGCCACTCTGGCCCCATTCTGTTATTTGTTGGAACCAGTTCTTTGAACACAGGCTCTTGAATCTGAGACGGGAAGGGCCCCACAAGGGTGTGTTCCCCTCTCACCCCCATGACCCGAGATCCATACATAACGAGGGCTTTGCCTGACATAGGACTTTAGTTTGGTGGGAGCCTAGGTGGGGAGCCCACATGTGGCTAAGGTCAGGGAGGGGGGGATCTTGGAGAAGGGAGAAGACTGCTTCTCTTAGAGGCGGTGACCTGACTTTTGAAGGGGTGTTGGCTGGCGGGTGAGTCTGCCCTGCAGTTGTGGAATTTCTGCTTCTACTATCCCCCTCCCCTCCAAAGGAGACAAAACAAAACCGGGACCAATTTTTTTAACTTCACGTATTTGTTTTTTGGGTAAGCTTCCCCCTCTCCTACGACCATGGGCAAAGCATTCTGGGGAAGAAAAACTGTTTGAACCACACCAATGATATTTTCGTTTGTAATACTTGAAATTTATTTTTTTATTATTTTGATAGCAGATGTGCTATTTATTTATTTAATATGTATAAGGGAGCCTAAAAATAGAAAGCTGTATAGATTGGGTTTAATTGTTAACTGGTTTGGGGGCCTCTTATGTGTGACTTACGACTCCTCTGTTCTGTATGTTTGTCTGAATTCATGACCTGGAATGAAGCTGTGCTAGCTTTTAAACAGGGGATGCCTTTGAGAAATTTGTATATTTTGCATTTGCAAGATCAATAAAATACCTGGTTGAAATACACTGATGAAGTGCACCTTTGATTATTACTATTATTATTATTATTTTTTTTTTTGCTGGAGGGTGGGGATAATCTTTGACATTCATGGTCAGTGGACCTCTTAGCTCCTGACCTACCACTCCATTATCTTCCTTTAAATGTGACATTCGAATGCAGACTCTCCTGCCTGCATTTTGGGAAGAATAAGATGTGTCAATGTATTTTAAACTAAGGGACCTTTTTTTTCAGTGATAGGAATTGAACCCAGGGCCTTCTGCATGTTAGCAAGCACTCTACCAGTGAACTACATCCTCCGTCCTTTTTATTTTTTACATTAAGACAGTCTTGCCAAGTTGCTGAGGGTCTTCCTAAGTGCTGAGGCTGGCCTCAGATTTGCGATCCTCCTGCCTCGGCCTTACAAGTTGCTGTGATTGCAGATGTGTGCCCCTATGCCCACCTTAGACTCCATTTTTAGAGTAGTTTTAGGTTGACAGAAAAGAGCAGGAGATGGGGAGAGTTCCTGCGTATGCCTGCTGGCCCTGCTTAGGCTCTCGTTATTCAGATATTGCATTAGTGTGGTCTGTGTGTTGCATCTGGTGGTCTAGTGTTAGTGCATTATTAGGAGCTAGAGTACGTGGCCTGCATTGGGGTTCAAGCTTCGTGTTGTGTATTTCTCTGGGTCTGACAGACACGTGGCGTTGTGTGTCTACCATCGTGGTGTGAGACGGAGTGCCTGTCAGTTTTTATTCCCTTTGTTCCATAGCCTTCCCCGTCCTTTCACATAGCAAGTCTTACGGCAGCCTGGTGTCACATACAGGCCCCACAGCATTAAAGAAAGGCGTGTTTTATTTTAGGTTCCTCCCATTTTCCACCATTCCCCACCTGCTTCTTGTCCTTTCCAAACAGAAAATAACTTGATCACGCTTCAATTATTTCTTTGCCACTTACTGGTTGCCAAAAATTCAGAGCTAATTCTTTTCACTCCTGAGCTTCAGTGACTTCGTCTCTTTAGAAGGGACCCAGTTGAGACTGGATGAGAACTTGTAGGCTCAGTCTGCAACACCCCAGAAATAGCCCTGACTCCCATGCACCGCTTCCACCAGGCCTAGCCTCACTGCAGGAGAACAGGCGTCCTCCGTTTGGCATCTCTGCAAATGACTTCTGGGTTGGGGATCTGGAAACAGGGTGATAGGGTGCATAGTGTTTGATAAACTCGAGGTCACCCTCCTTGAGTTCTAAGCCATGTTTAACTACACATTAAATGTTGGGTACAAGGGACATTGAAGTGGCCTTGACCGTCTTTGGCCCAAAATCTGGCCCAGTCTTTAAGATTATTTTCCAAGAAAATTAAAAGACCCTCTAGTATACATATTTTAAGGTGCAGGTCTCTGGTCTCTGGATATCTGCAGTGGGTCCACAACCTTTTGGATAAGTTCTGGAATTCACCTGGGTGGTCCTGGGCCAGATCTCCCATCATTGAATAAATATTGAAGAATGAGTAAACAGGCAAATGGTTTCCAGTTTTTATTTCAAGCTACTTTTGGGGGATGAAGTTTGTTGCAATATTTTCTTAGTGTGCTGTTTTCCTTTTGCTTACAATGGCTTTTGATGACCTTGAACTTCAAACATTTTCATTGTGGAATCTCAGTAATTCCTTTGTACTTTCTCTTGCTTTTTAAACTTGGTGTTTTCCCATCTGGAATGAGATATCACCAATATTCTTTTTAATGGTTTGAATTTTAAAAAACACAAGTTGATGTGTGTGGTGCGGTGCTATGATCAAACTAACTCCTCCCTCCTCCCCACATAGTTAACCACGTCTTCTGGTACTGTTTGCTAAATAGTTCGAAGTAAAAGCATTCTTGGCCGTGCCTGTTGAAGTGTGGAAAGTGAGGCTGAGGGCAGAGCGAGACACCAGTCTGGGCTGGAAGGTCTTCGTGGGCTCAGCTCTGGCTTGGAGTGGGTACCATTTGCTTTGAGTACCCCAGGCCCCAAGAAGAGAGACCCTGCAACTCCCTTTGCTTTAGAGACCCTTTCGTGGTGGCAATAAACCTTCCTCAGCACCGCTTGCTCACTCCTCTCTCTGCTGGTCCCACCGCTGCTTCCACCTGTCTCGCCAGTGTTCACAGCTCAGTCAACCTTCCAAGCTGACATTGCTGGCAACAGGCACCAGCTTCTTCCCCCTCGGGAGTGATTGTTTACAGTCCACCTGGCCCTGGAGACACGTGCATTGTCCCTTTAAACAATGTGCTTCCCCTCACAGTTGACTGGGTCCTGCTTGGGGACAGCTGGATTATGCCAATCCTGACTGATCAGCTTTTTGACCCCAACTCTGGGGCCCCAGCCAAACGGGATGTGACCAAGCAGTTAGATGTCAGGGCTCATTGGTTTGAATTCAGTGGTTCTTAATCAGTTGCACAATACGGTTGCCTAGAGAGGTTTTCCAAATGCACACATCCTGGTCTTGCACTGGAAGGCTGTGATTTATCATTGCAGTACAAATTGGTGTTTTGTGGGGAGGGTTTGTATCCTATGCGATCCTGAGAGAGAATGGTTGAGACCCACTGGCCCAAACTGAGCATCGTAAGTCAGGAAGAGTGGAGTCTGTCCACTCTATGATGGTTAGACTCAGAAGCATATAACAAGGTGATTGCCAAGGGCTCAGCGGAGGGAGACATGGGGGTTGTTCAATGAGTGTAATCTTCCGTTACGCAAGATTAAAAAGTTCTGGAGATCTGCTATGCAACGTGAGCTTGGAAACATTACCGTATAGTGCACTTGAAAATATGTCCAGAGGACAGATCTTAAGTGTTCTTTAACACGCATCCAAAACATCCAAGAAGCCACAGAATGTAGGGACATTTCGAGGTGGAGGTGGAGGATTGGTTTAGTGTCTTGGTTATGGTGATGGTATCAAGGTTGCCCGCATGTTGTTTTTGTAGATCAATTATAGCCAAATACAACAACAACATATAAAAACAAGAAAAATGCATGGATTCTATTGCAAAGATCTATAACACATCAGTACAGCCCTCTTCACTCCAGTCCCTGCTGGGGGATATGGGGATCTAATGGTGGAGGAACCTCTACTACCCAGAAGTTCACAGTCTTTGGTGAGAGCGTGGTTTCTTAAAATGTAAATGTGAGCCTTTCCTCATAGCACTGTCTTCCCGAAAGTCACTGCCTCCCCAAAAGTCACTGCCTCCCCAATGCACATTGAAATCAGGGGGTCTAAAGCATCTACCTGTCTTTTAATTTTCTTCATTTAATTTAGGAGATTTGGATTTACAGAAAAATTGAGCAGAAACTGCCTGTCTTTTATAGAAGCCTAAATATTGCAATAGAGGAGGTTCAGAATTAAGTGGACCTGGAGAAAATAATGCTAGAAATTAGAATTATATATATATATATATATATATACATATATATATATAATTAGAATTTTATATATATGGGTATATATATATTTATACTATATATGCTATTTTTTTTTTGGACTGAGGTTTGTATCTTTCAGGAATATTCTTCTACATCTCTTTTAAATTCCAGATGGCCCATGTCCAACTGATTCTCACTGCCTCTACCTCTGCTGCCCCTGTTGAGACCCCACCATCTGCTGCTGGACCACCATTCATTTCCCCAACCAATTTTTTCTCCTCCATATCTGTTATCAACTTAATAACCAGAGTTATCTATCTTCTGAAAGAAAAGTCAGATCACGTCTCTCCTCTTAAAATGCTCCCGTGGCTCCTGTCTCCATAGAGGCAAAGTCTCTATTGTGGCCTCCTGGAGTCCCACCATGCCATTCTGTTTCCCTTTGCTGTGTGATCTCAATTCCTTCCACTCTTTCTTGCTTGCTCTGCTCTTGCCACGTGGGCCAGCACGGTCCTTGAACGTGGTGACGTGAGTCTACCTCAGGTTCTTTGGGCTCGCCATGCCCTCTGCCTGGAAGGTCTCTCCAGGAATTCAACTCTTCCTCTTGATCTCCATTTAAATGTCACCGAATCAGAGAGGCCTTCCAAGGCCAGGTCAGAGAAAGACTCTCCTGCCTTCAAAGTCACTGTGTCTCCGCTGCCCTGCATTATTTTTGAATATGTCACTCTTCACTGTTTCACAGAGTTTTATTAACTTATTTGCTTTCTGATTCCCACCACTAGACTGTAGGCTGCTTGAGAGCAGAACAATTCATCATTCTTTTTGCTGCCTGGAACAGTGCCTTGCCCCTGGGGGGGCTCTCAATAAGTATTGTTGATTGAATAATCGATGTTATGCAAGAGACAGGCAAGGTGTTGAAAGTGTGGAGTGAGGAATTAATTCAGCTTGGTGAAGGAAGTATAGGAAGACTATAGAATAAAGGAAAGTTGGGCAAAATTTTATTGAAATATTGAAATATTATGTTAATGATAAATTCAAAGCCTTAGCTTTGAAATTCTTAATTACAGAATACTTTTGAGTTCTAAAAATTGTTTTATAATATTCATTTTAAGTTCATATTCTTCATCTTAGCATGTTTGAGATGGACAAAAGCAGCCTCCAATTTCTTGAAAAAGGACAGAGGGAACAATTACCACC
>PVKS010008138.1:0-69696 GCA_004027875.1 Aplodontia rufa
TAGTCCTGTCTTTCCCAGGACAGCAGGGAGCAGAGTCGTGGAGGGGCCTCTGCAGCATCCCCTCCACAGCCTCTCGTGGCTGCTCACCTCCTTGCAGTGCTGAGCAGCTTTCCACCCCCTTCCCAGGAGTGAGGCTGCTTGTCGGCCACCCTGCCCTCACTCATGCAGCTCCTCGCCAGCCCCGGCACACTCAGGCTGCAGCTCCCTGTAGGCGGGACCTGTTTCAAGGGAAATTTGCCTGTGTCTCTGAGGGTCAACGGTCCTCAGTGCTCTCTTTTGTTTGTGCTGGGGAGGGTCCCCTTGCATTGAGTCTTGGGGTGCTGAGGCTCTGAGAAGGCCTGAAGGGTGCTCCCAACCCGTTCTGTTTTGGTGCAAAATCAACTGATTCCTTTCTCCCTTGCCCCCTGCCCCGCTTCTTTTGGTACTGGGGATTAAAGCTAGGGGCACAGGGCTCCAGCTCCAGCACTTCTTATTTTTTACATTGTGCAGGTTGGCCTAGATCCTGACTCAGCCTCCCAAGTCACTGGGATGACACACGTGGCCACCACGCCCAGCGTGATTGACTAATTTCAACCAAGGATTTCAACTGAGGATTGCCCTCTCGTGGGTTTTGGGGCAGCAGCTGAGGATCCTGGTCCTAGGGCCTCTCAGAAGTCAGTCCTGCCTCAGTGAAGGCCGCCCTCCTGGGCGTTCATCTTTTGCTCATGAATAAATGCATGTAAGTGGCGAACAGTGCCCCAAAGTCGTGATGGTCTCTTTCTGTGTCTCATGCTTGTTAGACGACAGCCCACATCGATCAGACATAGCTCTCTACCTTTCCACTGCAGTGAGCCTGGCAGGGAGGTGACCGGGTTTCTCTGTTTCACAGGTCTGCCTCTCCTGTCCTGGGCAGCGCCCCTCAGGAAGCCACCAGTCCTTCCAGACTTGTTTTCTCATTTGCTGTCAAGAGGAGAGAGCTACCTTCCAGGGACAGGGCTCCTCGCTGTTTCTGGGTGCTGAGGTGACGGCTCGGGGAGTCCAAGAGCTGGAGGGCGGAAGCAGAAGACACAGGGCAGGGAGCCGTCTGGCCCCTCTTGGCTCTTGGTGATGAGATAGAGGGAGGCTCCAACCGCTAAGTGCTGTCTGGATGCTGGACCCAGCTTCCTCAAGCCCTGGAGGAGTTAAGAACAGGGCAGGTGCCCAGTGCCAGCAGGCCGGAGTCAGCCTGGGAGCTCTTGGCACAGAGGCCAGCTGGGTTTGAGCTGGGAGCCCAGGTCTCTGCTGTCAGTTGGTGGCAAGAGAATGCAGCACCCATAGCCTGGCCACGGGGCCATCACATTGAAGCCCTTGGCTGCCCTTTCCTGCTGGAGCTGGCTGGGACCTGCCTGTTGTTCACAGGGCAGCAAGTGTGGGGGAAGCTGTCCTGGGGTACATTGGTAAGCTACGTCTCTGTGCCTCACCTCAGCGACCTTGTGTTAAGCTGGGGCTTTTGCAGGACAAAGACCATGGGGGAGGACTGGGCAGCCTCCAGGTAGACACCCTCCCTCCCCACAGCTTGGATTTGCTGGATTGTACAGTCCTTCTGGAGACAATCCCTGAGGCAGCCCCCTTGCCTCCTGCCCCCAGTGTCATGTGGTGCCACCAAAGTAGGGACTGGTAGCAAGCAGGGCCACAGGGGAGGAAGAGGACTGAGCCCTGAGAAGGTTTGTCCAACGGCAGTAGACCAAGAACCCACACTGAGTCCAAGGCATGGGGCTCCTCGCTTCCCAAATGGCCAAAATGGGGGTGGACACATGGACATCAGGATCAGACCCCAGGCCTCTTGCCATATCAGAGGGAATAGAGAGGGCGAGTTCCCCAAATCCAAGGGTGTCCAGCCACTGTAGAAAGTGCTAGAATAAAGACCAGCCTGTCTTGAGGGAGGATAAAGGAGAGTGGACAGACAGGTTAGGCCCCTGCCCTCTGGCCCTGTGCTGGTGGTGGGCCACCCTTCCCTGTCCCCAGGAACAGGACAGCGGTGCTGGTGGGAGGGTTAGGAGGGCCAGCTGGAGCAGTGGACAGAGGTCCCTGCCTGTCCAGGAGGCATGGGGCTGACGGGCTCAGGCAGCATCTAAGGCCTCTGTCCCTCTGTCCATCTGCTGTCCACAGAATTTATAGAATTTTCTGTCCAGCCCCACTATGGCCCTTGCCACATTGTTCAGAGTGTTCACTGTCTGTGAGTCTCTGGCCACCCAGCAGGTCACTGAGACCCCAGCCGGCTTTCCATGGGGACAGGTTTCGCTGATGGCAGGAGGTTGGGCTGCTGGCTCCTGAGTGGCCCCTGGAGGCTGCATGGGCTGCTGACTGCTGCGAGTCACTGCAGAACTCATGTTGCCAGGCTCCTGTGCCCATGTCATCACCTTCACGGCCAGCCTTGGGCTGGATGGCGCCTGTGAGTGTGGCACTAAGAGCAGCCTGCAGGAGGCAGGGAGGAGGCCGGGGCCAAACCAGTGAAGTCTCTGCTCCCTCTGCGCTCTGGGGCAGGATGCCACTCTGCTGGGGCCAGGCTGCACCCGAGTCACAGACGTGCTTTGGTGCATGGCCCTACTGTGCAGCTGGGTGGGTGTGCTAAAAATGCATTTGTTGTTCTGAAATTTAAATTTAGATGATCGTGTTTTTATTTGCTAAGTCTAGTGACTCTAACAGCAGGGACCCTCAGGGTCTGCTGCCATACGGGAAAGACCAGTGAAGCCAGTGCCTCAGTTTACCTGGGACAGTTCCTGGAAGGCTGAGAGAGTCTGGGACCATGGTGAGGTGCAGTTCCCACAGTCCTGGTGCTGAATCTCAGGGCTCAGAGGCTTCTGGGCCAGGTGGACCCATGAGGAGGTGTTTGGGGCCACGCCCACCATGAAGTGGCACGCACAGACCTGCATGTTTATTGAGGGGGCCGTGTGAGGCAGGCTCTGTGCTTTGGCCAGCTCTGTCACACTTGGTGTCGGCAGCCAGGCCCACAGAAGCCCTTGCAGCATTAGCATGCACTTAAAACCCAAGTGTGGTCTCACGATGTGGCAGACAGAGCAATGATGCACCCCAAAGCTGCCCTCATCTGGGTCCTGAGGCCCTGGGCTGTCTCTTCAGGTGCCTGAGTGTTTACGCTGAAGATCCCTGCTGTAAAGCTGAGCCTGGGTCTCCTCTCGTCATGGGTCCTCACGAGGGAATGAGGGCCAGACAGGGAGGTGGGAGCAAGGCTGAGGAGTGAGGAAGTACTGGGCCAGGAATGGGAGGACCAGCCCTCTCCTCACCTGAACCCAGGGATTAAGGGTCCTCAGGAGGGAATGAGGAGTTAGATCAGGGAGGTGGGAACAAGTCTGAGGAGTGAGGAAGTCCTGGGCCAGGAATAGGGGAACAAGCCCTGCCCTCACTTGACCCCTAGGGCTACAGGGTGAAGGCCTGAGGGGGCCTGGACCCTGGAGGAAGGAGCATGTGTGTGAGGCCCAGCCAAGACCAGGCTCCGTGGCTCCTGCTGTCCTCAGCTCACCCAACTGCAGGCTGCCTGGACTCCACCTTCCCAGCTGCTTGGGCACAACCAACAAGCACACAGAACACATGTGTGTACATATGCCACATGTGTGTGCACATGTCATGCCATCTTGGTCTGTCATTTGCTGCCCCTCTACCCTGGCACCCCAGACCCTCTGCTGCCTCTTCTGGTGGAGAGTGGCTCACAGAGGGGGTGGCCCTGGGGCATTCTTCCCAGGCCTCATTCTCCTGCCTGTGATCTTTGTCACTGTCCTGGTAGCTGAGGAAGGGGGAGAGCACAACTCAGGCTGTTTTCCCAAATGACATGGATGGTGAGAAATTATTTAGACAAAAATGTCCTCCCCTTTCTTCTTCCCTCCCCCTGTGGCTATGCCGGACTCTGGGCTGCTCAAGGCCAGCCAGCCTGTGCCCCATCTTCCTGAGCATGTTCTCATTAGTGTGACCCCCAGTTACTCCTGCTGAGGACCACGAGATTCCCGAGGACCCTGAAGAACAGTCACCGCCAGACTGGTGAGGTTCCTCCTCCCTCCCACCGGGCTCCCCAAATGGGGTCAGCACCTCCCCAGCCCCAGTCCTGGGACAGGGTCGCCAGTCTGGCACTGGGGCTAGTGAAGGGGCCACTCGGCCCAGCCCCTCAGAGTTTGCAAGACTGAAAGTGTTCTCTGATAACACATCTGCCAGAACCTCAGATGCGACCTTGCTTGGGTGTGAGCAGCTCTCTCAGGAAGGTGTCCTGGGTCTGACACGCGGGAGGCCATGAGGAGATGGAGGGACACGGCATAGGCCAGGAAACCTGGAGCCAGGGAAGCTGGGACAGGCAGGAAGAGCCCTCCCTGCCTTCAGGGGTGTGCCGCCCTGTGACTCCGATCTGCCAGCGGCTGAGGACAGCTCACTGCTGCCTGGGTTGTGTCATTCCCTAAAGCAGCCCAGCAGGTGAGCGCTGCTGGAGAAGGCTCTACCTGCTCCCCAGAGCCCCAGAGCTGGAGGACAGGTGGGGACTTCAGGGCGGAGAGGAGGGCAGCTGTCTCCACAGTCCCCGGAAGGCCCCAGAGCCCTCCATCCATCTCTGCCTTCTCCACACTGGTTGCTGTAATTCCAAAAGCAGGGAATGTGTTCTGAGTTCTTAAAAAGCGTGAGGAGCATGCTACTGCTGAGCCATCAAGAAAGATCCCAAGGCTCTGGGGCTGGGGGCTGGGGCTGGCCCAAGCTGGAGAGGATTTCCTGCTCGGCTCAGGCTCCAGCAGCTTTCTGGAGAAGAGCCTGTGCTCTCACTCACACGTGTGTCACTGTGATGCATGTGTGTCACCATGTGTACATGGGTGTGCATGTGCAGCAGGGCAGGATATTCACATTGCATATGAATAATGTGTGCTGCGGCCTGGATGTGGGAGTCCCCCAAATGTCGCTGTTAGTGCAGGAAGTGGGAGGCAAGGACTGGACTGGGGGCTGGAGCCACACAGTCCACCCTGCTTCGCATGTACTGGCTGGGTGGTCACTGTGGACAGGGGCCTGGCTGCAGGAGGGGTCCCTGGGGCTGCCCTGAGAGGCGCATCTTCGCTGGCCCCTTCCTGTTCTCTGCTTTCTGGCCGCCGTGAGGGGAGCTGGGCCTACCCCAGCACCTAGATGCTGCCTCACCTAGGACAACGGGGTCGCTATGGACTGAGACCTCCAGAGCTGTGAGCCCCAAGTGAACGTTCCCTCCTCTAAGCTGCTTTTTTTTTTTTTAAGAAAGAAGGACAGTGAGAGAGAGAGAGAGAGAGAGAGAATCAATTTTTATTGAGTTTTTCACATGCCTTTCGTTGCTCTGACATTTAGTTGTGTACATGGGTTGCTGGGGCTTGAACCCGTGTACTTGCACATGCCAGGCAAGTGTCGTAACCACTGAGCCACCACTCCATCCCTCTCTAAGCTGCTTTTCTCAGGTACTTTGGTCACGTGATGCAAAGCTGACGAACAAGCGTGCACACTGCAGGGCAGTATGCATGTACAATGAGTGTGCATAAGTACGCACCTGTTGCTTTAGTTTGAGGACACGCACGTGGCAGGGTGAGGAGGGTGGTGGTGAGCACAGAATCAGCCCATGCCCAGGCTGTCCCAGCCACGGCCAGCATTACCTTCCCAACTGACTCTTCTCTAGGTGAGATCACCTGGGCCAGCTGCTCCACAGTCCCAGGGTGGCCCCTGGCCTTGGGGCATTCTCTGTCCCTGTGCCCAGGGGTTGCTGGGACCCTCGATCTCTCCTCGCCTCTCTTGGAGGCCACCCTCACATTGATGATTCTCCCTGCTCCTGCCTTGGCTTGTGGCTGTCCCTGCTTTCACCTGAGGTCCAGTCTCACCAATGGTCTGCTCTCACAGATGGGGACAGGTGGCATGTGAGGCCTCTCAGTGACCACGTGCTGGTCTGCAGGATGGAGGGTGGTGGGGGCTCCTGCAGGTCAGCAGGACCCTGCCAAAAGTGCTCGAGGGCTGCTCAGGCACATCCAACAGCTTCCACTCCCTCGTCTCAAGGAGGCCCAGGCCCGAAGCCTGTACGCACGAGTGAGAGCACGCAGGAGGGACGCTTGCTGCGACGCACACAGGGCCTGGGCACACTTGCCCCAGCCTTGTGCGTATTAAGCCTGCTGGAGGTGGTGGCGGAACACAGTGGCCAGAGGCTCTGTGCTCAGCAAGGGCCTCCCGCACCCTGCTGGGCATCGCTGGATGGTCCGCTCAAAGCCCTCAACGGCCAGCACTGGGCTGCGATTCACCGCCAACCAGAAGGCACCATGACACTGCTCCCTTAGACTCCCAGTGGCTGGGAGGTGCAGACGGGCGCTGGAGCATGGCCCTCATTCTTCAGCAGGGGTGCTGGCAGCCTAGGTGGCTTGCAGGCCAGTGGCTCTGTGTGGTGGATGTGCCCATCTCTGGGTTGTGGCTTGGGGTCTGTGGATGGTCAGTCCTCCAGGAGCAGGCCCTGTTGGAGCAGCTGCCAGAATCTCCGTCACCCCTATCACTTCAGTGTCTTCTCTCCATCACGCATGGCAGGAGGGGCACCAGTGTGAGATTCTGGTGAAGGCCAGCTCAGCTGGCAGGTGCTGTGGGCTCTGTTCCAGGCTGGAGAGTCTTGCTGGGCTTTAGGAGATGCCCCAGAGGCCCCCTGCACCTACCCACCCGTCAGAGTCCCTGTGCTGGGACAGTCGAGGGCCGTGAGAGCCCAGAGCCCCAACAGCGACCCAAGGGCCTCGTGCTGCCACACAACAGCAGTGGGGCCGCACTGGCCTCTTCACCTCCAGGCTCTCCTGCTTGGCTGCACCCCAAAGAGCAGAACTGCTCCCAAGGCTGGTGGGGGCAGCCAGCCAGGGAGGAGCTATCAGGAGAATCGCTGTTTTAATTACTCTGTTAATTGAAATACAACAAAAAGGATGCAGATTAGTTGCACACAATTAGCCAATTAACTCTCAGCAATTGCAGACTTGATATTGGAGCGGCTCTGTGGTCGCACGCTGGCCTCCATGGCTTATTGATTGTTTTTCTGAGTGAGAGATTTATGGAGAAGGCTTTAGTTTTGGGACAGGGCAGAGACAGGGGTGGGTGCTGCAGCCTTCTGGTGGCTCTGCCCTGCTGACCTGCCCGGCCACCCTGGTGATGGAGCTGCTCTGCCCACACGGCAACCCTGGGGTCCCTGTGTTCACCTCCACAGCTCCTGGTTCAGGCCCTACTGTGAGAGCCAGGGCCACTCCCACAGCACCCCAACACCCTCCCCTCCAGACACAGGCAGAGGGGTGGCCAGGCATGTGCCGCGTTTGACTGCGTGCATGTGTGTGTGCCCTTCCTAGCAGAGAACCCTGAGCCTGGGCTCCATCCACTGAGATGGACAGTGGATGGAGCAGGTGACTGGGTGGTCCCATCTAGCAGAGGTTACGCTGCTGGGGTGGAGCTGGCAGGCATATCCAGATCCAGACCTCAGGGAGCGGCATAACTGCTGGCCTGGGTCCCCTTGCTGAGACGGGGTGAGATGCCTCCTGCCAGCTGTGGGAGCCTCATCAAGTGACGAATGCAGGTGGAGGTCAGGCTGCAGGCACTGCTTCCTGCCTCTGCACCACAGCTCCCCAGTGCTAGGTTAGGGTGGTGCCAATGTTAGTGAGGGTGGGAGACCCCACAAAGCCGTGGAGGCTATGGGACCGCATGCTGAGGAATCAAGGGCCTCCAGCCCCCAGAGTGCGGCTCTGTAGAAGGGGCTGGGAGAGGCCTGGTCTCTGTCATCCAGAGATGGGGACAAGTGCTTTCAGAGATGGATGCAAGCCTTATGGGAGCCGCCTCGGCCCCAGAGTGCCCAGCTGGCAAGGCTGCCTAGTCAGTGTTGGGAAGGACTCAGGTGCCTGGAGCACCCCACTCTGCTGGGAGTGGAATAGGGGTCATCCCTGGACTTGCTAATGTGGGAGCCGTAAGTAGCATCCGGCTCAATCGTGTGCCTCCCTGGCTGCTGGTGCAGGTGCCACCCTCTGATTGCTGCCTGCTCAGGCTCCTTTCCATTCAGTGCCCTTTCCCACTGTGCTGCTTGGCGAGTGAGTCTGAAGGTGGCACCCTCTGCTTTGTGGCATGGACTCTTCACCTACTTTGTGCTTTCTGTGTGGTCCCTGTTGGTCCAACTCCTGTACTCCCCCACCCAGCCACCAGGGTCTCTGTGAACGTGTAAGCACATGTGTGTGTAAGTAGACACCTAGTCTCTGCATATGTGTGTGTCTGTGTGCGTGGGTGAGCACGTGGGTGAGGGTGCGTGCCTGGTCTCTGCATGCGTGTGTTTGTGTGCGTGGGTGAGCACGTGTACATGCATGTATACACCTGGCATCTGCACATGTGTTTGTGTGCACGTGTGTGTCTAGGCATCTCTCTGTGTGGAGCACCTGTGTATACAAGCCAGTGGTGCCTGTGCATGTGTGTGCAGGACGGGAGCTCTGAGCAGGACGTCCCTATGCTAGAGCAGATAGTGTCCCCTCAACACCAAGTGTGTGGGGGTCTTGCTTAGAGAATTCACAGTGATGTGCAAAACCAACACAGGTCACCGTCATCTCACCCCAGGCTCCATCTCTGGTCCCAGGAAAGTCAGGCACCCTGTATCAGCAGTGTGGCCACCTGTTCTCACCTGAGACAAGTGTCCAGAGGCTGCAGGGAAGGCAGGTGTGAGGGGAAGCCAGCCTCCCAGAGCATGGGCTGCCTTCTGGCCGCTGCCCGAGCAGGGCCTGGAGCTTGCGGGGGCTCGCTGAGGGAAGTACTGGCCTTCACCCCCCTGGGGTCACCCTCCTGGTGACCCTGTGTGAATCAGTGCTTGAAAGTGTGGGTGTTGGGAAGCATCCCAGCTGGTTTCAGCTACGTGGAGCAGATGCTGTGCACCCCCCACCTCTGGGGCCTCCTTACCAGCCCCGTAAGGCCTGGAGCAGCTGAAGTCCCTGGGGGCTGGAGGGGTTGGGCACAACAAATGCTGGCCCTTGCCTGGGGTGGGGTCACCTTGAGCACCCCTAGGGGAGCAACCGGCCCCCCTCGCCCACACCCAACCAGCTTCCTGAGGTTACGGCCCTTGAATGCGTCTCACTCTGGGGCCCAGGCCAGGACGCAGCTCTTGGGGCCTCTGTTCTTAGCGAGGATGGGCTGGGTTCTTGCAGGCCAGGATCTGAGACCTGGGGGCCCAGCCCTATGGCCGTGGCTGTTCCCTGAGTGGGAGGGCTGGCTCTCTGCCGGGTCTCATTCCCAGATCTGACTCTGAAGACGCACGGTCCGTGCTGAGTACTGACGCTGTGATGCCTCATAAGTGACACTCACCAGGGTACAATTTCCTGTCCCCAAGGACCATTATCAGTTTAGAGGCCCTGGCCACCCTAAATGATGGTGTCTCAAAGGCGGTCATGACACCTCTCTTTGTCTGCTGAACAGAAAAGGAAAAAAGGAAACCCCAAGGAGTAGATGTGCAAACCCCGCCGGGACCAGAGCTCTTTACTCGATTAGGCTCCCGAGCCACTGCTCCCCCAGACGCTTAGCATGGACCTTGTTGTGAGAGCAGTTTTAGGGTCTGGGGGGTTCATCTTTAAAAGTCTTTCTGGGTGATGGCAGCAACTTCTGAGGCAGAGCAGAGGGAGGCAGAGGCCGGGTAAGATCCCCTGGCCCGGATGGTGCACAGGCTGGGGTAACTGCCTGGGGCTCGTGGCCCTTCCCCTCCCACTCATCCCATCTGGCAGAAGCTGTAAAGTCCAGCCCGAAGGGTGCACTGAACAACTCTCACAGGGATGTCCTGGACCCAGTTGCTCTGCCTGGTTTTGGTACCGAAGATCCCTAAACCAAGCTGGACTCACCTGGACTGGGAGGGCACCTGGACTCTCAACCACAGGGGACACAGCTCCATCTTGGGGTTGGCTGCAGGAAGATAAGGCCTCCTCATGCCCCGCCCAGCCGAGGTGGAGGGCAAAGCAGGGTAGGAATCAGAGGTAGTGCAATTCCTTCACCCTGGTCCCTCTACCTGCAGAACGCCATTGGCCACCTCCCAGGGTTCTGGAGACCTGCCGAGCCCCTGCCTGGGAATGTTCATGTTGGGTGCTTTCCTCCTGCAACTGTCTACACCCCCGCCTCACCCAGCGCACGGGCCCTGCTCCCTAGGGCCTTTGCGCATGCTATGTACTAGGGGCGCTACAACCCATTCTCTCCCTTTCTGGCTTCTTTGCGGCCTCCACAGCCTCCTCCCTCCTGGATCTCCCTTGACTGACCTGGGCCTCACCTGTCCAACCCCCAGTGCCTCCGTATTGCGCATGGCCCTGGCCTTCAGCCCCTGTGTCTCTCCAGCATCTGCCAGGCCCCTGAGCCTGAAGAGAATGCCTACTCCTGACCTGCGGCTGTCACAAGACTGTTCAGACAGAAAAGAAGCATGGGTGTGAGGGTAGTGTGCAATGAGGGGATTGACAAAAACTGGATAGAAGAATGAAGATTTGGGGGGCTGGAGTGGTAGCTCAGCCGTTGGAGCATTCACCTGGCAGGTGCAAGGACCTGGGTTCAAACCCCAGCACCACATGCACAGTTGGGTGACAGAGAAACAGAGGCCAAATGGAGAAATCGATGAAATCGATTCCCCTTCTCTTTAAAAAAATGATACTTACGTATTTTTTCAGATATAGTACAGATTTTTTAAACCATAAATCACATTGACACCATATCTATGGCAAAATTGACCCCGAAATACAAAACACAATTACATTCCATTAAAGAAATCAAATCAGTAATTGAATCTCTGTCTTGTTCACACACACACACACACACACACACACACGTGCATATGCATATACACCCTTCCTGATGGGTATTGTAGGCAAAACCCGTGCCAGGCAAAAGTGTCTCAGACTTCCTGGGAATAGAATATCTGTATTTAACAGCAAGTCCCAGAGGAGGAAGAAAGCATCCAGACAACCTCACGAGGCTCGTGCAGCCCCACACCAGGGCAGCATCAGGACTGAGGAAGCAGCGGCAGCTCATGACAATTGGTGCGGGAAACGATACTTGAGGACCAGCAACGCAGAGCTGCTCCATCTCTACAGAACTTCACTGAAAACCAGTTCACAGCTGGAGGAGTAACTGCGATTCTCCAGATAGGCAGGAACCTGCAGCTCAGGAACCCAGAACTCATGGTGCACTGGGAGCCCTACGCCCAGTTCCAGCAGCTGGGCACACAGTCAGGCAGGTGAGCACACTACACCACATAGTGAGGACATTGTCCAGCACTATCCAAGAAGACAGCCCCCACCACACTCCATTTGTGTCAGGGTTCCTAACCAAACAGCAAGATGAAACCGCCCAACCAAGACAACTGAGGACCAGGACTCGAGGAGGAGACAGATGTCCTAAGTGGCACAGAAGCTCAGGGAAATGTGAAGATGAACTGAGACCTGATTAACATTCAGCAAGTTTGCAGAGCATAGGACCCAAGTGCAAAAACTATTGCCATCTCTAGAAGAATGATATCCCAAGAGTAAGTTAAAAAGAAAAGAAATCAGAGCTGGAGAGGGGGCTCAGCAGTACTGCTTGCCTGGCATGTGCTAGGACCCGGGTTCTTCCCCAGCACCACATACACAATTAAGTGCAGGAAAACAAAAACCAGACAAAAAATAAAATTGACTTTCTGTCCCTCAAAAAAAAGAAAGAAACAAAGAAAGAAAGAAGAAAGAAAAAAAGAAGAAGAAAGAAAGAAAGAAAGAAAGAAAGAACAAAGGGAAGGCAGGCAGGCAGGCAGGAAGGAAAGAAATCCTGTTTGTAAGACTGTAGATGTGACCAGGAACCCTCCATGAAGACTCACTAACGGAGGACTGCTCTGATGGGAAGAGCAGCTATATGCAGGTGTGTGACGTGCCCAGGGGACCCAAGCACACTTGCGAGTGTGAACTGAGGACCTCTGGTTGGGCGGAGACCTCATTGCTGCCAGGCCACCCCTACAGCAGAAGGTCCCAGATACAGTACAGCCAGAAGCATGGTGGACCGGAAGGTGGGAAGTGGAGTCCACCAGCCAGGGGCTTGAGGCAGAGTTCCCTGTGGCCTCCCACTTGTAGACAGGACATCACAAGACCTCCACCGCAAGTCATGAGCATAGATTGGAAAGCTCCAAAGGCCCAGGAAGAGGTGGCTAGTGACAGCCAGGAATGGGCCAGGACCCTGTTCTGAGGGCCCCGGTACAGAAACAGGCTTCCAGGCATCCTTGAGGCCAATTCCACCTCCAGGACACACGTGGGACTTGGATGAGGGTAGGTGAGAAGAGGTTTACCTGAGGGATGAGACCTCAGGAGCCTCCCAAGGATCCACAAGTGGGCACCAGATCACAGCCCGCTTCTGGACCTAGCACCGCTCCTTGTTCCTCAGAGGCCCTCAAGCTAGGAAGAGGCACAAGAGGGTATGCAGAGGGCAGGGGGCAGCCTGCTGGGTCCTTGCCCTATCAACCATCCTGAGGCTGCTCTGGTGGCCATGGTCTTAGGCATGGTCCTGGACACGGAAGGAATTCCACTTATCAAGGTGGATTTGCTGGGCATTTCACTTGGGTCCTGAGCACCCAGGGCATCATCAATCACATTGAAGCAGCAGTGCCCATGGCCTGGGGGCAGTGCCAAGGCCTAGGACCAGGTCACTGTCTGGAGTTCACAGTCAGAGGCCAGACCATAGGCCCCTACCCTCCAGCAGGCATGTGGCAGCATGGGGAAGGAGACAGGTTGGCCCCAGTTCCTCACTCAGAGGGAAGCAGTGGCAGCTATGGTTGCTGAGCATGAACCCCCAGGAGACACAAGCTGGTTAGTGTCAGGTTAGAAGGGGGAGTCAGACCAGAGCCCAGGCCAGCCTGGGCCACACCCAAACGCATTGCCGGAGCTTTTTAGAGATGTGGTATGGCCTTGGCACCAGCGAATGTGGTTACCAAGGTCTTGGGGCTGTGAGTTCTTGGGGTTGGAAGTACTGCTGGGGAGCCATCTACACAGCCACCCCGCCCCTGCCAAGGCACCACACCGGGCACCTTCCCATCCTTCCAGCCATCCCTGAGGTGCCAGCACCCTGCACTCCACTGAGAGCCACCCGGCCCCTGTAGGTCTCATCTGCTCCTGAAGCTCCACTGAGCCCTGTAGGCTGAGGGGCCTCCTTCCAGATGCAGGTCTGCCCAGCACCCAAAGTTCTCTGTAGCACTCAGAGGACCCAAAGGAGCACGCTAAAGAAGGACCCCGAGTCACGGCACCCCGTGCTGCCTCACTGGGTGATCTGTGATTAAAACCCAGGCTGCAGCATCTCAGAAAATGGGATTTGCATAATTTGAAATTTGAAGAAATCTCTAAGTACTTTAATTTTGATAGAAACTGTTTCCATGGCTGACACACGTCTGCACCTATAATTTCAGTTGATAAATTGCTGTAATTTCTCCTCCATTTCACGTTCTTTCAAACATTAATTGTCAGTTGCAGTGTGCAACTCTGTAGAAAAGAGAGGGGGAGGGGCTGGAGCAGTGGCTCAGCGCTTGTCTGGCATGTGCAAGGACCCAGGTTCAAACCCCAGCAGCACATGGCGGAGAAATAAACGCTAGATGGAAATGTAAATAAAACAGATTCTCTCTTTTAAAAGAAAAAAGAAAAGAGGGAGAGAACAAAGTCACCTACAGCTGGGCAGCGAGGAGCGTCGAGGTTGGGGTGCAGCTTGCACGGGTCCATGGAGGGGGCAATGTGGTCACAGAGCTGCCAGGACACCCGCCAGCCAGCTTGGCCCACATGAGGGGGGCTGCAGTCTACAAATGAGGCAGCTGCAGCCCTGCACGTGTGGACAAGCACACCCCATCTGACATGCACACACATGCACGCATGCACATACGCTCATGTGATGCCCTTAACTCACTTTCACACACACTCACACACACACACACACACACACACACACGCGCGCGCGCGCTCATGAGTACGCTGTCTTGTACGCTCCCTGTGCCACCGCCCCCCAGCTATTACTCACTCTTGCACACATTGCATTCACATACACACTCACACTGGGGCTTGCGCACTTGTGCAAAAGAGGAGGTTGGGATTCTCAGTTGGCCCCTATCTGGGGACAGAGGCAGGGACCTCCTTGGAAAACAGTGGACGGGGCCTTGTCATACCCCATCCACACTAACTCAGGCCTGCTCATCCGATGGGCCCTGGGTCCTGGACTCCTGGCCCCTCCAGCTGAGGTTGCTCAGCCCTCCTGGCCCACAGGCCTGTGTTCTGCCCTCAGGTCCTGGGGACGCTCCAGGACACAGTTCCCTGGCGGGAGCTACAGCCCAACTCTTAGCCCCCTCAGCTAAGTTTTCTGGAGCCTGCTGGCCTCACTCAGGCCAGGGGTCTGAGAAAACACCAACGACACTGCAGCTGGCCCTGGTCCCTGCCCTGAGATGCCTCCTGGCCCTCGGTCTGGCCCTCTACCTGCCCCAAGAGCTGGCCCAGGGCTCCAGCTCCATATTCTGCAGAACACCCACTGGGCAAAGCCCAAAGGGGCTGGGCTGCCTCTGACCCCTGAAGCTCCGCCCGCTTCCCCCAGGCTCAGGGTACCTGGTCCCTCCCCATCCCACATCCTGCTCAAGGAATAATACATTCAAAGTCAGAGCCTCAGACACCAGCTGGATGGGCACGTGGCCTGGAGCAGCAGAACCCAGCCCACAGCACAGTGTTTGCGGGGGAAGGAGGGACGTTGCAAAGGCTCCCTCCTCCAGAGACAGCCCCTCATCCCCAACCGCAGGAGGCACCTGTATCTTCACACCCTGCCTCTGCCCTGGCATGGCTGACACCAAGCCTGAGCTGAGCCAAGAGCCCATGAACTTCTGTCCTGGGGTCTTGCTGAGCAAGGTGGCCCCAACTCCATGTCAATCCTGTGGGCAGTTTCCACTGTGGGACCAGGTGAAGTGGTTCTGGCCTGCAGGTGTCCTGGGCCTCAGTGATAGTAGGAGCCCCCAAGTGTTGCCCCTGGGGCCCCATAACTGCCCTGGGCTCCTTCATCAGCTTCGGCCACCCCAGCTGCACATACCCATCATCCCAGGGACTCGGGAAGCAGCTCGGAGGAGGCCAGCTCCAGGCCAGCCTGGCAACTTAGTGTGACTCTGTCTCAAAACAAAAACATAAAGGGTTGGGGTGTCACTCAGAGGTAGAGGGTCCTGGGTTCAATCTCCAGCACCAAGGAAAAAAATTCTCCAGGCCTTTCAGAAACAGGATGGTGTATAGGGCAGGGACACTTGGAAGAAAAGCTGTAGCTTCCTGAGGGCATGGCCAGCCTGAGGTGGGGAACCTGCACAGGAGTGAGAAGTCCTGTGGGATTTGTTCTAAGCCCTTCCCGCAGTCCCCTCGCCTGCAGGCTCTGCCTGCCACCCACAGCCCAATCCAGCCTCCCTGTGGGAGCAGAGCTCCCACAGGGAGCACATGCACCTCTGCTCATTGCTCATGGTGAAAAGTTGTTCTAATCACCTTTTCCATCCTGTTTAAAGCCCCTTCCTGTGTACATCGATGATACGTGACAACAAATCCCATTACTAGGTATAAGTATAATGCACCAATAAAAATAAAGAAATAAATGAAGCCCTTCCTGCATCCCTCCTCTTGACGAGCGCCAACCTATTCTTAACAATGTGTGTTGAACTTAAAATTGGCCCAGCTGCGGTATTCTGTATTGAATATGCTCTCAGAGCCCTGAGCCCGCAGGCCTGTGTGGGAGTGCTGCAGAAGGGCTCAGGCCATCTGCAGCAGAGCCACTCTGCATCCCGCCAGCCCTGGCAATACCGCCCGTGGCAGGCCTCTTACCTATGATTTGGGGGCAACACTCAGATGGAACAAGAAGGCCAACGTTGGAGTCCTCGGGTTCTCTGTCTTCTCTGGGGGGATCCAGGTCTTCATTCCTTTCTTGTTTTTTTGGGTTTTTTTTTTTTTGTTTTTTTTTTAAAGATAGAGGGAGGGAGGGGGAGAGAGAGAGAGAGAGAATGAATTTTATTTAGTTTTTCACATGGGTTTTGTTGCTCAGATACTTCATTGTGTATGCCAGGTAAGCGCCACAACCATCAGGCCACCGCTCCAACCCCTCTTGATTCCTTTTCTGTAGGGGCCTCCCCGGCTGTGCCGAGTCCCCACCTGGGTGCTGCACGTTTGCCCAGAGGATGTACCTGACAGATTTGCCTCTTGGCTTCTTGGCAGCTCCTGTGCCCACATTTCACTGGGCACTGTCCCTGTGGAGCTTATAGCACTGCCCGCCCTCTCCTGTTAAGGGCCTTTGGTTCCTTGGCACACTTAGGGAGTCCAGGGCTGCCTGCCCATTTGGAGGCTAGTGGCCAGCAGCCTGGATTCCCCATCACCGTCCCTCCCCTTGCCCCAGCTGTGTGAACTCACAGGTCCACACACTGGGACAGGGACATCTGGAGCCACTGTTATGCCTCCCAGGGTCCTCAGGGCCAGACTGTAATTCTGAATCATGTTACAGTGGTCAGATCTAGGGAATAAAAATATAGGATCAATACAAATTTCAGCTAAACAAATGGCAAATTTTTAGTGTAAGAATGTCCCAAACCTTGCAGACCTTTCAGAATTCTCCCAGATACCCAAGTTCTTGCCCTTGGGACCTCCCTGCCACACTTCAGAGCTGCCCAGAGTCCTGCATGGGGAGCCTAAGATACCACCAGTCCTCCAGGCTCCCTGAGGGCATGCAGGTTGGACTGCAGGTGGGAAGACCGGCAGGTTTTGAAGCAGGCTGCTTAACAATGACCTTGAATTCACAGCCCGGCCACACTTCCTGGGGTCTCTGGCTTGGTGTCAGGGAGGCAATGCCTTGCCAGCCAGGCTGCCAGTGCAGCTGTTCACACATCCGGATGTTGGAGGGCAGGTCCTGACCCTGCCTCGTGACCCTGACTCTGCCCCTGCCTCCTGCGCTCCCAACCACAGCTTTGACTTCCCATGGCAACTGTGAATGCTTCTCGGGGAAGGAACATCCAGGGACCAGGACAGGAGAGGGACAGGACAACTCCTGGGGAGTCTTCCTGCCACACTTGCACATGTAGGTCAGGCCCCAGCCTCACCTGTCCCTTAAGCAGCCCTGGGGGCCTGGGCACCACAGACCAACCACTCGAGTAGCTCCAGTGGGTGCGGAATGATCCTTGCTCACCTGTGAGAGAAGGGAGCTCCCCCGTGTGGGACCAGATGTCCGTAGGACAGTAGCAGCAGAGCCACAGGACAGCCTTATGGGCATCTGTCAGGGGCAGTGGAGCAGGCGTTGTCTCAGAGCAGGGGTGTGGCACTCTCTGTTTGTCGCCCACTCAGTGAGCCCGCGGGCCTGCACACAGCTCCACACAGCTCTTCTGTGGGGCATCCTGTGGGAGGTCCCGGCCTGCTCTTCCTTCCCGCCCCAGGCCAGGGCACCACCCCTGCTAAAATCCCCCACACCAGCCTGCCGGTGTCCCAACCGTTTATGGGGTCTCCTTGACAGGAAGGAAGTGCAGCCTCCTCTCGCCCTCTCCATTGTGACTAAACTGCAGGTGTGGTTCTGCTGTGTGCCTTTTGTCAGCACCCAGGGAGCGTAGCGAGGCCCCAAGGGTGGTGCCTGGTCTTCCTGTGCCCTCCTGGGGCCTCCTGTGGGTCTGGAGGCTGCAGAGGAGGAGCTGTGGGTGACCTCTGTCATCCAGGGGAATCTGGAAGCCCTCACCCGACAGAGGCCCGGAAGAGATGGAGGGCAGGAGCCACACAGGCCCTGGGCAGTGCTCAGCCACACCTGGCAGCCCTGCCAGTTCCAGCTCTCCCGGCTGTCCTGTTACACCAGGTCCTGGCGCTCCACATCAGCGGACTCTGAGCACTGAGGACCTGAGAATCCCCATACACATCCGGGCAGAACTCCCATGGCCCAGAACCTTGTCTGCCACAACTCTGCTTCCCTCCAGCATGCCGGTGTTGGGGACACCCAAGGCCCCAGGTTACACGGGATGAGGCCACACAGCACACACCTTTCCATGCATTCTAGGCTGCCTTATGCTGTGGGGAGAAACAGGTCTGAGGGCCTGGAACATTCCAGGGTGCATACAGTCCACCGCGGACAAGGACTGGGCTTCCAGAGGGTCTGCTGACTCTGTTATGCCACACCCCAGGGACACAGCCCAGTCTGGGTGTGCATCAGCCTTCATGCAAGAAGCACCCATCTGCCACGGACCTGCTGCTATAATAGCCCTGTATGAGCACCTGCTGTATGTGTGGTGCCTACTATATGTACAAGCACCTACTATGTACGCAAACACCAAGTGTGCCCAAGCACCTACTGTGTGCTCAAAGTGCCTACTGTGTGCATGAAAACCTACTGTGTGCTTGGGCACTTCTGCATGCACAAGCACCTGCATGTGCACAAGCAGTTCATGTGCATAAGTACCTGTGTACTAAGCGCTTCTCATGTGCCTGAGCACCCACTATGTGCACAAGCACCTCCTGTGTGCATGAATACCTATCATGTGCTTGAGCACTGCTGCATGCATAAACACCCACTGTATGCACAAGCATCTTCTGTGTGCATGATACAAAATATTTGCATAAACACTTGCTATGTGCCTGAGTACCTACTCTATACATGAGCACCTGCTGTGTGCATGAACATTTGCTTCATGCATGAGAGCCTACTGCATATATGAGCACCTACTGTGTGTGGGTTATCACAGCAGAGGCAGGATCTGGGCCTGTACTGGAGGACTGGCCAAATTCCCGGAATAACACCCTGCACTGGCTCCCTGCAGCAGCTCTCAGACTGCAGGGAGCACTCCTGTGCTTGGTATCCTACACCTAGTGACTCCCAGCACCGACTGTACGAGAAGCAGTTTAACTAACTTATCAACTGCCCGTGTCACTCACAGTTCACTTCCTCAATTCCATATGCCCACTTGGCTTCAACCAGCAAAACTGAAGGCTGGACTGGGGAGGCTGATGGTTCCTGCAAGGGCCAGAGGAGGACCTCTTCAGCCTCAGGTGTGGGCTCTGCTGTGCCACTCAGCACTGTCATTGCAGGTGACAACAGTGGGGACAAAGACCACGGAGACGCTGCAGTTGTGGGAGTGAGGGAGGCACAGGCAAAGGCACCTATGCAGGACAGGGCGGCATGACAGACACGTGTGCAGCCCCTGCTCTTCTGACAGGAGCCACAGCACCAAAGTCACAGGTGAGGTGAGCAGCACTGTGTGCCAGGTGTCAGCAGCGTGGCTGCCCATCCTGGTGGTGACAGAGGTGTCTCTGACTTGGATCTGGTCACACGGTACAAGCGGCTGCTCGGCCAAGATCCCAGGGTACTGGGAAGAACAACTTTCTAACAACATGTTTAATGTTCCAAAATTGACTTCACTGAACCAGGCGTGCTGCTGCGAGGTCCCCAGTCCCCAGCTCTGGCACACACAGTAGCACATCACCAGTGCAGGTGCAGTGGGACACAGCCCTGTGGGAGGGCAGCCACCTCCTAAGAAATATGTAAGGAAGTTGAGCAGGTGCTGAGCAGGAACCTAGGCCTGCAGGGCAATTATGAAAGCGTTACCAGTACAGAATCTCCTCCTTGCTCCTCAGCTGAGCAGCAGCTGTAGAAAAGAATGTGGCTGAACGAACGGGTTCTCAGTCCCACAGCTCACGGAATGCAACAGCCCCGTCCTGGGCCTGCCTGTAACCGCACCAGGTGGAGGGAGGGTGGCTGTGCTGGGCTAAGGACAGGGACAGACAGCAAGGGAATCATTACAATGTCACATATGTAAAAGTCCCACAAGAGGTGAGGGAAGGGAGCTGTGCAGGGTCTCTGGACCCTGGAATCCAGAGGGTCCTGAGGCTGACTCCGCTGAGATGGGCCTGGAAACTGTACAGCGCGTGGCATTTGGAGCAAACACACACCAACAGGTGCCCACAGACACAGACGGACAGATACACATGTAGACACACACAGACACACACATATGTAGACACACAAAGATACAGAGATACATACACATATAGACACATACATGCATAGAAACCTGAACACAGGTGACAGCCTCTAGTCCTTAGCCATGACACCCCTGGGGGGACAAGGCAGGCTTCTGTAGGTGGTGACCTGCAGATCTACATGCAGGCAGGGTGTGGGCGCCGGGCCCTCCTCCACAGGCAGGGGCAGCAGCAGTCAGGCACTCAGGACATAGGCCTGCCCCGTTAGCTGACAGCCCCAGGGTCTTGGCCAGGCACAGCTGACAGCAGGTGAGCCGGACACACCCCAGGTCCCAGGTCTGCCCCCTCGAGGATGCAGCAGCAGCTGTGGATACTGGCAACAGGCCAGCTGCTCAGACACCCATCCTGGACCTTCCTGGCTGGGGCCCACCCAAGGCCACCCTCACTGCACTGTGCCTGGGGCTCAGGAGGTGCCTGGAAGGCGTGTGCAGGGGTGGGCTGAGGCGGGACAACCACCCACAAATGCCATTGCCCAGACTTGGGAATCCAGACAACTAGGAGAGGGAGTTGGAACGTCATCATAATAGACTGGAACCTTAGGCCAGCAGGAGGGAATCACAGCTCCCATGAGCCCGCCTGCAGCTGTCCATGCACCACACCTGTGTCCCTCGTTCTGTGCAGGGTGTTCGTCCTGTTTTGGAATTGGCCTGTCTAGAATCTCAGGGCAGTGGGAAGCAGAGTCAAGCAGGGCTGGGGGCACGGCTGCTGGGAGAGTCATCAGCCACCCAAAATCTCCCTGCATCTTTTGTTAAAGGGGCGCTGGGAGTTGCAGGTTCAACCGAGGCAAGTCGCAGCCCTAAGGCCTTCTTGTCACTGCACGAGGGGCCACTGTCCCCCAAGCTCTGATGACAGCAAACATCTTCCATTTGTCTCTCTGGAGAAGGCTCCAGACCATGAGCCTAGATGGGGGCAGATGCCTTTAGCTGCTAGGGCCCCACGTCACCACAGAGTGACACCCAAAAGGCCAGTGGGATGGCACTTGGGCCTCAACCCAGCTCTCAGGACCTGCAGGGACCCCTACAGGGCAACAGGCAGGTTTGTGCAGAAGACAGGCTGGGGACCATGGCTGTGCCCAGACCCCAAGGGCTGTGTGGGGAGGGGCTCTAGGACTCCCTCCCAACCTCTCCAGTTAAGCAGAGGCTCCAGGGGGACTCCTCAGCCACACCATGAGGCAAGTGTGCCCGGCCACACAGTTAAGAGAGGATGCTACAGGAGCCCCTTGAGTGGCTGCCACAGTCCACAGAGCTGGATCACCCACACAGAGCAGAGGGCTCCTCATCAGGGCTGGGGTCCAGAGACAGAGGTGGTGGTCCAGAAGACCACAGCAGGCAATGCCCTCTGGGTACACTGTCCTTTTCCCAAGTCAGGAACAGGGTGCCCGTGGGTGAGTGACCTATTGCTCAGATCTGGCCACCTTCCCACCTTGCTCCCTAGGCCAGTCTGTGGGGGAGCAGGGCAGCACCTGTTCTGCCTTCAGGGCTCCAGAACCAGAAGGGTCCCTGCTGCGGGGCCCTTAGCCAGAATGCAGAGAGTAGGACCCAATTCCGGCTCCTTGGCTTGCACCATTGTGAGCCTTGGGCTAGGTACCTGAAGGCCCTTGGGTTCCATCACCAAAAAGCAACTTCTGTGGGAGAAGAGACTGGGTCTTGGAAGGCCCCAGCCTGCACATCATCACTTGGAGGTCTGAGGGCCCTGTGTCCAGACTGTGCTTCCATCTCGAGCTCAAGGACCCACCCACCTGACAGGAGAGACGGGGACCTGGATACACGCACGCCTGCCTGGCTTTCCCTGTGGCCCTCCCCTGGCCAGCAGCCCTGCCTCACTGCCTGTGGGCCCTCGAGCCTAGGTGCACCAAGTGTTGGACCAGTCCATGCTGTCATCAGCACCCAAAGGGCCCTGCTTTTGCCTTCCAGAGCTGAGGCTGCCCCACTGGCCTCCCTGCCACAACCCCTCTTCGGGACCCCAGGCCTAAGCTGCCACTCACTCTGGCATTAAGGACGAACGCACACCAGGTTGATGTGTCCCAAAAGCAAGCCCTGATAGAGTCAAGACCCGGGAAAGGAAGCCGGTCAGGGGCGTGACACTGAGGACCCCAGTGCGGGAGGGAGGGGGTAGTGGCCATGAGGGACGATCCTCTGAGGTGGCGGGCACAGGCCTGCTGGGGATGAGGGACACCTCACCACACCCACTTTGGAACCTTCCACCAGAGGTCAGCTGTCTGGGACATGTGCACACCTGTCCCCCTTCCCCGGGGTTGGTGACTGCTGGGGCAGAGCAGAATACCCCAATACCTCTGTGCAGATGCACTGCTGGGCAGCTGAGGCCACCATGCAGAAGTTGGGGCCCAGGGAAGGCACTGCACCGCAGCCCCCCATCCTGGGAGTTCCTCCTCTGTGGAGCTGGACCTATGCTTGCCTTCCTACTGTCCATGGCTGCTGGCGGACGTGCATTAGACAGGCAGGTGAGCAGAGGTTCGAGCCGATGCAACCAACACTAGCTCAGGGAAACAGGAAGCAGAGTCACGCTCGGGCTGCTGTAGGGCATTGCCTTGCTGGTGACGACCCCCAAGTCAGAGGAGCCCCAGGGGGAGTGGGGCTGGGACTGAGGCTCATGCTGGGCCCCACCGGGAAGCCAGAGCGCCTGGTGAGGGGTGGTGCATCTCCTGGTCTCCGCACACCTGAGAGCTATGTGTGCTCCACGGTGTTTTAGGGCCCTGTGTGGCACCCAGGGCCTATGTCCCCCAGCGATTCTGGCTTTGTGGTAACTGCATGGGCATTTGGGAAGTCACTCATCTTCACGGAGGCAGGCGTATCCTGAGAGACCTTAGACTCCCCAGTGACACCAGGACCCACCATAGAAAGACCCAGGAAGCTCATGCATGATGAGTCTGGTGAGCTCCCAGCAGCACAGCCACAGACTCCTCCCAGTGCTGCTACTGCCCAGAACGCTGCTACTTCAATGTCCCAGAGGACCACATTCCAGCTCCACCCTGCTGGGCTGCAGTGTCCTCACCAGGTCCCCATGTCCCAGGGAGTGTGCCCCAGCTCTGCCCTGATCAGCTACAGTGTCCTCAGCAGGGACCCATGGCCTGGAGGAGCATGTCCCAGCTCTGCCCTGCTGGCTGCAGTGTCCAAACCAGGATGGCCTCCTTGCCCCTGTAGGCCCCTTGGGCCAGGCTCCCTGGAAGCTTCCCTGGCCTGCCACCCACGTCAACCCAGTCCTCGTATACGAACTTGCCTTCCAGGCCATGACTCCTCCGTGCTTGCTTCCAGTCCTCTGAGCCCTCTGCCTAGTGCAAAGCGCACACGACAGAGGAAGGAGTTGCCCCGTTTCATATCAGCCACGGCATATTGAGCCTCTGCTGACGCAGGAAGGAGTTCGCCCTGTGGGAGGGGACTGGGCGGTCTCCTCCGTTACTGCTCGGTCTCAGAGACCAGTTGAGCCCCAGCAGCCCTGCACTGCATTGCACGGGGAGGGTGGGGCTGGGGTCCCTGTTCCCGGGCTGTGTCCATAAGAAGTTCCATGGAAGTGTGCTGTACAAAGCACAGAGTCCAGAAGGTGCCACGCCTATGGCCGCCATGTGAACATCACCAGGTGGTGCGTCCTTGACTCCTGCAGCCTTGCCTCTGTGTCCCCAGTGCAGGGGACTCCACTGGCAAGCTGGCCCCTCCTGCTGAGACTCCTTGGCTAGGCACAGCAGCTTGGCTTGGGAGGTGTATGGTAGAGCTGGGGGCCTGAAGGTAAAGGGCACAGGCCACACCTCCTGTAGGGCCCATCCCTGCTCTGGGGTGGACCCCACGGTTCCTCCACAGCTGGGCCCCTGCTCCTATGAGCCAGCGAGGCCCTGTCCCCTGATCTTGGGGCGGTTCCCTCCCACCAGTAGCATCAGCTTCTCCATCCTGCTGCTGCGATTCCCCACTGGGGTCAACTGCACTTGGCACATCCTATCTTGAGGACAGCACCCCCTTGGCCTCGTGTCTCCCAGCTGCCACCCAGCCTCTTGACCACAGCCTTGTGGCAGATGACGAGCCAGGGCAGGGGTGCTGGATTTGCTGCAGAGGGCGGGGGTGGGTTACACAGGTGCCGTGTACCCTGGGGTTGCCGTAACCAAGGACCAAACGATGGAGATCTACTCTCTCACAGTTCCTAGGTCAGGGTGCGGGCAGGTAGGTTCCCTCTGAGGACTGTCAAGGGAATCCTGGGGCTCCAGGGTCTGCTCTCCTGTGGCCTGCACCTTTACCTGGCTTCCTCCCGTCGCCCTCCTTTCTTCCACCCTTCAGCTGGGGCTCCTCCTGTCTCTGCTGCAGGTCTCAGCTCAGAGTCACCTGCCTGGGGCTCCCTCATCTCAAAAGTGTCTGCCACACTGTGCACTCACTGCCTCTGCTGGCTCCCGGCCCTCCAGCACCCGCAGCCTCTCAGGCGCCCTGCCTGCTGGCTTCCCCTCACACAGGTTCCTGTGGGCAGCGGTGTCTGACAGGACTCCGCCCAGCCTCTGCCTGCTGGGCCTTCTTGCGCACTGCACTGGGTGCGCAGCAGCCCCGCTGCACAATAGTGCTGACCATTAGAAAGCTCTTGCTCAGACTTGGCAGTGGAGATCCTGTGATGCAGATGGCACACAGGGCCTCTAATCAATGTCCTTGTGCCTGGCCCTGCCTAGGGTGCTCCCAGGGTGAGCTTCCTCAAGCCCTCCACTGACACGTCTGGGCTTGCTCCTCCGAGTCTCTCGATGCCAGGAGGGAAGAACTGAGCCCTCAGCACCATGCAGGTGGTCATGATTGGACACTCACGGACAGTGGGGGGTTCCAGTTATGGCCATCACGTCCCTGCTCCTACACCGCCCTGTGGGCAGCTGCACTGTCAGGAGGGTGTCAGCACGGCTTATTGTCTTCAGCCAACACAGCAACTGACAGCCTGGACATAGGCAGCAGCTCCCACTCCCTCCTGTGGGTGCAGAAGGGGCCAGGGTCCCCAGCCAGCCCTGGACCACAGGCCCTTGTTCATCACATCTCCATGCTTGGGGAATTGTGGACTTCGTCTTTGGCCCAGCACCTCGTGGTGACATGAGAGGGGTGCAGGAGCACTCCCAGGGCCACAAGTTTCCATTGCCTGGTGATGGGCAGGCTGGGACACAGAGGCTCCCACTTTGGGACTGGAGTGGAGGGCTTGAGCCTCTGGCATGGAGCCTCAGTGCCCACCCCTGATTGGGGGGCAACTATAAACTAGTCTCCATCTCTGGGCCTCAGTTTCCTGAGAAGCAAGGGTGATATCTGCCATGCTGTTCTGGGGAGGACCATGGGTGATTCTACTGCCATTCCAACAAGGTCTCAGGCAGGACAGAAAGGAGAAGCACCTCCTCATGGCCCAGTGCACAGAGTGGGCACCTGCTGCATGCAGTATCCATGCAGAGCTGGAGTGCAGCCTGCAGCCCCAGGGCCACTGTCTCCATGGAGTAGTTTCCAAGGGACAGACACCTGTGTGCCCTGCCCCATCACAGGATAAGTCCTACAGAAGGAAATGCTTTGCAATTTAGATTTTTTTTCAGTTTTGTTCATTTTTTCATCTGGTCTTTATTTCTCCGACACTTAGTTGTGTATGTGGTGCTGGGGTTTGAACCTAGGTCTGCACGCATGCCAGGCAAGAGCTCCAACTTCCAAGCCAGTGTTCCAGCCCCTGAAATCTAGATTTGACAGAGGGATCTGTAGAGGACAAACAGGAGGACCTGGCATGTGGAAGAACACACACACAACCTGAGACCTGAGTGGGTGGACGAGCCACCCTTCCTGCCTGGCCTGAGGTGTGTCCTTGGGGAAGGTCAAGGGTCTGCTCAGCTCCAGGCTCCAGCTGGCAGTGTGCACTGAGGCCCAGCCGCTGTGGCCCATGTGGACCCATCACTGATTTCAGGTGAGTGAATCCCCTGCTCCAGTGGCAGAACACTGGCTGAGCCTCATGGCTGTACCTGTCCAGTGGCAACAGTGACATTGGTCCTCCAGGCTCACAGAGCCACAGCAGGGAGTGGGTGAAGGATAATGGTTTTGTGGAGAGGTGAGAAAGGGACTCCATAGGCACCAGGGCTTCATCCACATCATGACCCCCAGGAGAGAAGCAGTCTTGTATGGACAGTGCCCAGAAAAGCCAGATCAGTGCTGCCTTTGGGCAAGAGTGGGGCTGGTGGAGCTCATCCCCAGCAGCACCGGCTTCACTCCTCCCGCCTATGGCAAATGCAAGAGGAGAGTCCCACCAGGGCTCTGAGTTCATCTCAGGAAATGTGATGCAGCCAGAAATGCTGAATTTGAATGTGAAACTGTTGCCCCTTGTCCCTCACGCTAAAGACCCGACCCAGGTGACACCACGAACCCTCAGCATGACCTCAGGTCTCCCTAAGACCAAGGGCTTGCTAAGCATCTGCCACCACCCTGCATCCTGAACAGCAGACCTCTGAGAACCTTAAGTCACTGACCCCTCTGGAGTGTCCCAGGCGTCCTAAGAGACCAGGCCCATCTCACAGAGCTGGTGGATGCAGACAGAAAATCTCAGTGTACGAAAACTTTAGCAGCATGAACGGCCTTGGACAGGAAAGGTCGGGGAGCTCACAGCATGGGCAGAGGCAGGAGTTGGGCTGGGATTCAGGGGCCACACAGACTGCTACTCACAGGAGAGATTTGTGCTCAGAGGACAGGCCCCGAATCATCAGGAAGGGAGGCCTCCTCCCAAGAAAGGAGGCAGGACCCACCACCGTCCCTGACAATCTCCTCCGTGGTCCAGCCCAGAAGTGTGGCCAAGGTGGAGGCTGGGGGAGCCTGGCACAGCCTGGCCCTGGTGGCCTGCAGGCAGGGCCCAGGGACATGGGTCACCTGGGCCTGGGGAGAACCTCACCCATCCTGCATCTCACAGCACAGTCATCCACTCTTCACTCCCCTCCTCTGCTTCACTCCCCTTGCATCCTGACACCCTGTCCAGCTTTGTGAGTCCCTGGGGAGCCTTGGACTGAGCCCCAGAGCCCTCAGCCCTCTGCCAGTGACTCCAGGAGACACCCAGCTGGAGTTCCGCCCTTGTGACTCCACCATTATGTGATGTATTCGACCTGGGACTCAAATAAGAATGAGCCAAAGTCACAGACCCCCCCACCTCATGTCATGCAATCAATTTTCCTGAGTTGATGCAAAATCTCTAAATGACAATTTTATGAACCTTCCCTTTTTCCTCCACTGCCAGGTCACGGGAAGATGCGAACATAAAGCTGCTCTCTGACCACAAGGTGCACCCAGAGGAGGAGGCAGACATCAAAAAGCAACACAGTGCCAACACCCACCTTCCCAGGGCACTGGCTTAAAGCTGCAAAATGCACAGCTCCACAGGGAGCTTCAGGGAAACTGATTTGGACATCGAAGATCAAGGTTTCCTCCCTGAAATAGGCAGCCGTGGAAAGGGCAGCCTAAGAGGAAATGTCCTCATCTCTATGCAGAGCCTTCCACATGCACAGCCCTGTAGGGAGGGGTTGCCCATCGAAGGGAGAGCTGCTCCCCCAAGGAGACCCCAGGACCCCGCTCAGGAGACCCCAGGACACTCCTCAGGGGACCCCCAGACACTCCTTAAGAGACTCTAGGACACTCCTCAGAGGACCACCAGGATATTCCTCAGGGGACTCTCAGGACAATCCTTAGGAGATCCCTAGGAGAATCCCCAGAAAGTCTCCCAAGAGAGCACCCAGGAGAGCCCCTGGAGACTCCCAGGAGACCAAGAGACCCCACAGGACACCTATTGGAGACCTCCAGGACACCTCCCAGGGTATCTGCCAGAGACCCCCAGTGAGGGATCATTGTCCTCTGGTGAGCTGGAGCTAGGTGGCTCCTGAGAGCCCTGAGCACCTGGGGACCCAGTCACCCAGACAGCCTGAATGGTAGCTGGCCAGTTCTGGGGGCAATTCAGTGGCCCACTGTAAAGCCAGCTGTGCCCTCACAGTGGGCCTTGACCCCAAGATGTTTCTGACTCCATCCTGCTGGAACTGACATTCAAGTGATTTGGGGGTCTCTGAGCAGGAGGCTTCCCCAAATGTGAAAAGTGCATAGGCATGTGGGACCCTTATCAAAGGCCCTCCAGTCCACATGGGGCTGCACATCACCAAATTCCATAGAGACTGGCAGGGGGATGTGGGGCTTCTACATGGAGCCCCCAGAGCAAGATGGCTACCCCTTCATGAGCCCCCAGTACCCAGCCTGGGCCAGGCCTTCTGGGCACCTTCCAGAGTCCCATCCTCCATATCCTCATACAATCCAGGGCCTCATCCCCTGCCCAGTGTCCCATGGAAGTGGCCCCTAGAGAGGAGCTTGAGTCCTTAGTGACAGCAGGCCTCAGCTCCCTAAGATACACAGACTCGTAGTAACAAAAACAGCAAGGTATTGTATCAAAACAGAATAGAAGATCAGTGGAACAGAATAGAAGATTCTGAGACAAAACCCCATATCTTTAACTATTTGATATTTGATAAAGGGGGCAAATGCATAGTGTGGAAGAAAGATAGCCTGTTCAACAAATGGTGTTGGACAAACTGGACAGCCATATGTAGACAACTGAAGCTGGATCCTTATCTTTCACCCTACACAAAAATTAAATCAAAATGGATCAAAGACCTGGATATTAAGCCAACAACTTTAAACTTACTAGAAATAGAAGTAGGATCAACACTACAGCACATAGGAGTCTGCAGCCACTTCCTTAACAAAACTCCCATGGCTCAAGCTGTAAAATCAAGAATAAATGAATGGGATGCAATTAAACTAAAAAGTTTCTGCACAGCTGAAGATCTAGTCAAGAGCATCAAGAGAGAACCTACAGAATGGGAGAAAACCTTTGCCTGCTACACCTCGGACAGAGGGCTAATATCCAGAATATACAAGGAACTAAAGAAACCAAACTCCAAACCCACAAATAATCCAATCAATCAATGGGCTAAGGAACTCAAAAGAAACTTCTCTCCAGTGGAAGTGAAGAAAGCCCATAAATATATGAGAAAATGCTCTACCTCATTAGCTATAAGGGAAATGCAAATCAAAACTTCAATGAGATTCCACCTCACTCCTGTTAGAGTGGCAAAAATGAAAAATTCTAACAATAACAGATGCTGGCGGGGCTGTGGGAAAAGAGGAACACTGTCACACTGCTGGTGGGACTGCAAACTGGTTCAGCCACTATGGAAAACAGTGTGGAGAATTCTCAAAAAATTAAGGATGGAACCACCTTATGACCCAGCTATCCCGCTCCTGGGTATTTTCCCAAAAGAGTTAGAATCAGCATATTATAGTGATGTGGCTTCATCAATGTATATAGCAGCTCAATTTACTATAGCTAGACTATGGAACCAACCCAGATGCCCCTCACTCAACGAGTGGATACAGAAATTTTGGTACATATATACAATGGAATATTACTCGGCCATTAGAGAAGACGATATTATGGCTTTTGCAGCCAAATGGATGGAGATGGAAAGAATTATGCTCAGTGAAGTATCCCAATCTCAGAGACTCAAGGGCCAAATGGTATCTCTCATCTGTGGAAGCTAGAATACATGGGGAAGCAATATGTTAGACGGCTAAGCTAACAATAACTTCAAATTGTATGATTCTCAACGCAATAGGGGGATGGCTCCCTAGATTACTTGGAGGCATAGGGAAGGGGATGGGGAGGGGGGAAAGTGTAGGAAGAGCTCCTAGGAGACTGGAGAGTGGGAATATGGGGGAACCATCTCGGAAGCAAATGTCATTCCTCCATGAGATACCCATTTAACTAACACAGGAGTTCTTCTGGGGCAATCAGCAACAGGGGAAACCCAAGCTGGGCATCCATGATTTGGCATTAGCCCTGGATCACTAAGTATATATACTTTGGTTATTGATGGTTTGATAATATTTCCCCCTCAATTGTATCTCTATATACATCTAATAAAAAAAATTTAAAAAAAAGATACACAGGCTCCTGGGGCCCAGAGTGTCCGGGCCTCTCGCAAAGGGCTGATCAGCTGCTAGCGGCTGAGGCTATGCAGGGGGGCTGGGAGCGGCCTGAGGTAATCAGAGGGGTAACGTTATTGTCCTTATGCTGCTAATTAATTCCCAGCTCATTGCGTTTCCTGTGGCTAATTTGTAGGCTGATTTGATTAAACTCATCTCTATGCTAATAAGTGTTTTTCATTTGTTTTAGTGACTGAAGGAAAAAGATTCGATATTTACATATTTTGACGTTTATCATAAAAATTGTGGCATCTGAATTAATTTCTCTGATTTGTAGGTTAGTGTAAAGGACCGGGTCAGGAGGCATCCCCAGGCCCCATGATCTCAAGGCTGGAGGTGCCCATGTGGAATCTGCCTCCCGTCACTACCCTCCCTAGGAGGGCTGAAATTTCCTCCTACTGGGGGTGCCACATGCCCCTCACTGCTCAGAGCAGCTGTGCTTGGAAGACAGACCCCCCAGGCCTGAGCACACGGTGGCCAGAAGCATCTGACTGTGGGCCTTTGTGAGCCTCCCCCCACCACAGGGATCCTGGTGTCAGGACAGGACTCCCCTCTACTGCTCCCCACCCAGTGTCATCCCAGCCTCTTGCTGTGGAGGGGCTGCAGGGCATAGCTTCCGCCCACAGGCGGCTCCATGCAGCCCTTCCAAGGCACTGCCCCACCCCGTGGCGTCCTTAGGCCTGCCAGGCCTTGAGGAGAGCTGAGAAAGAGGCATTTGAAAGTTGAGGGTTGGAGTGGGCCATCTGCTCCTGTCTGCCCGACCCTTACCGTGACCGTCTGTCCCTTGGTCTGCCACCACCTGTCCCTCTCCTGTTTCAGCAAGGCCTGCTCTGGATCACAGCTCAGGGACCCCTGAGGCCCCTCCTTGCCTGCGTAGTTCTCCTCTCTCTTTGCCTTAGCTTCTCGACCGTTCACTGCCTGCCCTGGGTCCTCTGAGGGCAAAGATGGCCCACTGGTCCAACTCACCGTAGACAGAGCTCCCTGGGCCCAGCCACCTTCTGGCTGCAACCTCCAACCAGCATGCCTGAGTGTGGAGGTGCTGGGCACAGGGCCAGCCAGCAAGTGGGTGGAGGTGGCAGCTTGCCAGGCTCCACACACCCAGGACCAGACTCCAGCCTGGAGATTGCCAGTTGGCCCCTTGCTCTGCCAGAGGAAATGCTCCAGGGGGACTGGATGGCCGTCCAGGGCAGCAGGTGTCCAGGAGCCTGGAGTCCATGCTGACATCCCACAGCCAGTAGGGCTTGGGGGTGCACACAAGAGGGTCCTGTGGGAGTTGCGGAGAGGTAAGGCGAGGTCCCCAGCAGCCAGGGAGTGGAGGAGCACTCACAGTGAGCCATGCAGCAGCCCCCAAAAGGAATGGGCAGGGGAGAGAAGGGCCTAGGGAGGCTATTACCAGGGATCACAGTGGGGCCTAATGGGGAGGAGACATGGCTGGAGCTGAGGGGTCTCTGCAGAGGGGAGCCCTGGGTCAACTCTGAGCTGACCAAACTGGGCCAGCCTTCCAGGATCCAGTTTGGTGGCAGCAAGCACTTTCCTGGGCAGACGTCTTGAGCTTAGGCCTACCCAGCTCTGACCCAGCCAGGCTCCTATGCTCCTGGTGGTGGGTGGTTGAGAGAGCTGCCTGGGCTCTACCCCTGAGGAGGGCCTGGGCAGGACAGGTAACCCCCAAAGGAAGCCTTGAACACCATTGGAATTCAGAGTCCATTGCAAGAAAAGAGCTGTGCTTCCCATGCCACCTCTGCAAGGAGAGATTGGCTGAAGCTTGCGATGGGAATCAGGAACCAGGCTGCAGGGAGCAGAGAATGGCATCATCCTCTCTAAGCGGAGGTCATGGGCTCAGTGCCCACTTGGGAACCTGAGGCAGCACTGGGCTCTGATGTTCGCCAGCCCCGGGGGAGGGCTGAGATAATGGACACAAAACCAGGAGCTCCGACCAGGGGACCAGAGGCTCCACAGCGAGCCTAACAGCAGCACTCTACAGGTGAGACTGAGAAGTGAATAATGACTAAAAATAAGTTGCAGCATCTTGGAGCCTCAGGCCATGCCCTCATAGCATAGCCAGCACCAGCCCCAGGAAGGAGCTGTCCAGAGCCCACGACTTGTGCACCACGCGGCTGTCCCCCCTCCAGCTAGCCACCCTGTCTGGCTCCAAATCTGGCTGTTGCCTCTGCTTCAGCAGCAGGTCTGGTGGCTCTGGGCTCCTAGCACTGTGCTCCTCGGGATCATCTGCCCATGACTACACCCTGCAGTGCATCCACCCTCTGGAAGTCAAGGACAGGAGCAGCACCTACCAGCCAGGAGCCAGGCTCAGGGCACAAAGCACCAGACACACGGGAGGGCAGATGACAGAGCTGGTGGCACCACAGGGCAGTGCCCTACTCCCAGCACATGCAAGCTCTGGCGCTGCTCTCAGATGTGCCAGGGTGGTTGTTTCGTTAATCATCTCATTCACTGAGTAGGACAGGGAGCAGGGGAAGTGGCAAAGCCCCTGGGCTCCATACATCAGCATAGACTTGGTCAGGACAATCAGCAGTCCAGAGTGCACAGGCCCCTCACTCGGTAGAGTCTGTGGCTACTCCAGGAGATGCCCAGGGTCCATCTGCTCCACTCACCTGACTAAAACCCCAGCTCCCAGGAGGAGGTTTAGCAGTCCAAGTCATTTTCTCAAGGGACCAAGCCCAGGAAGTGTCTTCCTGTGACTTTGCTTCCCTGGAGAGTTGCCTTAGGAGGAAGGGAGGGCCCGGGTCAAGGAGGCTCGGTGCCTGACCGAGGCAGGGAGAAATGTTGCCACAGAAACACAGAAGAGTGTTGTCCCTGCGTTAGAGCCAGGCCTAGCTGCACCTTTGTGGATGGACGTCTCCAAGGCTGGCAGAAGGCAGGCAGGAATGGTGTACGTCAGCACCTTGGAGAGGGCCCCAGGCATAAGGCCCAGAGCAGCCCTGCTCCCAGCACCGTGGACAGCAGACCTGGCCAGCTCAGGAGCCCCTGGTGGGCACAGGGCCCAGGCACTCTTCAGACCGGCTGGGGAGGCAGGAGGCCACAGCCGACTTTGCCAGCAGCCCAGCAAGCATGCTGGGCCCAGCCTGCCTCCTTGTGCTTCCAAAGAGCTGGCTCTCCTCCACCAGGGCTTCCTGACACACGCCTCTGATGAGGGGCGACAGCTCACCAGCCCTGGGGAGCAGGGCTCTCTCTGGGCCAGGCATCATAACTGGCCTATGACCAGCAGCTTTGAAACACAAGAGCTTATGAACAGAACAGGCTCAACCACCCCAAGAGGCTGGAGTGGAGCTGCACAGGAAGAGGGCCCTATGACCCTCAAGGTGCCACCTCTGCTGGATGATGGGAGCTGGGCCTCTCTGGACCCCAGACCAGCCTGCTTGGGCTATCAGCCCTGTACCCATGAGCAAGCTGTGGGGTGCCACGTGGTCAGGGTTGAGCGAGGCTTGCTCTTCACTTGCCAACGCTCTGTGCCCCATGGCTGTCATGCAGAAAAGTGAAGGTCCTCCCTCAGAACCCCTGAATCCCAACAGGCGCTGCAGATGTGGCTGGCCCAGTCTTCCTCCTCATCAGAATGCACACAGCATCTTCGTGAACACCTCATGCATGTGAGTCGCTTGGCAATGGCTGCTGGCTCCTGCCTTGCTGCAAGAGGCAAGGGGCAAGCAGGCTGACCTGCCCACTCTGTTCCCACACCAACCTGAGTGAAGGGGCGTAGGTGAGCAGGAGAGGTTTGACTGAGGGAAGAGCATGTGGGGACATTAGCCCTGGGCCTGTCCTCCTTTCTCCACCCAACTTAGCTCAAACACTAGGAGGTTGCCACGGCCGGCTTCCTCCGTCCCAAGCTGCCCACGAGGCCTCTGCTACAGCAGTTGATGCATTTGTTTTTCAGGGCATGATGCCTGGCCTTCAGAACACGGCCTCCCCACCTGGCTGACGTCCTTGCTAGCTGCACTTCCAAAGCTCCTTTCCCTTGGAAACTTCCTGTGGACTTTCATGGGGACTCCCTGTCTTCCCATGAGGAGGGGTATGCAGAGAAGCAAGGGCATTTGGCAAACAGATAGGTAAATCTAACCCCTTCCCAGCCCACAACAGAACCTGAGGTCCAGGCAAGGGATTAGAGGTGTGAGGTGGCCATATCCCACCCTGAGCCCCAGAGATGGAGGCAGCCATGCAGCACCCAGCAAGGGAGCATCCTGTCAAAAGATGAGGCAGAAGTGTAAGCCCTTGGCACCCGGGACCCAGAGTCCCCACCATCAGAGGCAAAACAGCAGAGTTTTTTCACATGACTTTCCTTGCTCTGACACTTAATTGTGTACGTAGGTGCTGGGGTTTGAACCCGTGTACCCGTACATGCTGGGCAAGCACCATAACTGCTGAGCCACCGCTCCAGGCCCTATAACACAGTCTTAAGGGAAGCCTCTGAGTCTGGCCAGCTGTGTGGTCAGGAGAGTGGACAGTGGCTGCCTGAACTGCCTCCAGGAGACTGAAGGGTCTCTACTTGCCAAGCCAAATTGGCAGCCAACTGATTTAGGTAGGCTACCCTGAAGGTCTGAGGCTGTCACCACCCTTGTGCCCTGCCTTTTGCTCCCAGAGAGCTCCCTTCCATCCAGGGTCCCTTGCTGCAGGGCTGGCCCCATGCCCCACCCCTCCCACAATGTTCTCTCTCCATCCCAACGCCTGCACTACTTAGGGGGCTTTCATCCATGACAGCCGCAAGAATGAGCAAGGGACCCAAATAAATGTTTCTCCCACAAGACGCACAGATGGCAAGGAGTCTATGGCAAGACGCTCAGGCCATGCAGGCCAGATGCAGGTGAGGACCCAGCCGAGAGGCCACCTGCCCCATCGGGATGGCTTGGTCTCCCCCATGGCTAGACCAGACCAACCTGGGTGCAGCAGCTCCATGCCCAGATGCACACATCCACGTCTTGAGCAGTGGCTAAAATAAGGATGCAGGTGTCCATGGCTGAGTGGAAGAACAACCTGCGGTCCAGCCGTTTGACAGACTGTTACCCAGCCTTCACTAAGGGGTGCACCTGGAGGGCATTCTGCTGAACGGGCTGACAGCAGGCACAGTCATAGAGACAGAGGGAGCTTGCCCTAGGGCTGGGAGGGCATGGTGATGGGACAGTGCCAGCTCAGGAAGTCGAGAGATCTGGAGAGGGATGGTGGCAGCTGCACAGCCATGTGACTGCTTCATGCTCTGAGAAATGGTTAAGATGGAAAATTCTAGGTGTGTTTTACAATGCAAAAATAAGCACAACGGCCCCAAGGGCAACCAGCTGGAGCTCCCTAATTGCACCCAGGTGACAGGCAGGTAGGGTCAGCCCCCACCTGCAGGAGCCCCAAGGTCAGGCCATGGGCTCCAGGGCTGGGGTTGAAAGCTCAGGAGAGGGAGCCCAGGAAACTTGAGCTGCTCTCTCACTTCCTCTGAAATGCCCAGGATGTGCAGCTGGATTTGGTGAGGGTCCTCCTGGCCATAAACTCCCACCAGTGACTGGGCTGGGGACACCAAGTGCCCCGCCCCGGGGCCTCCACACCTGGAAAATCCCACTCTTTTCATGTGGAAAGTGCAGGAAGGTGTTGGCTGTGGCTTTGAGGGGTCAGAGGAGAGCAGAGGGCCTCTCCCACAATTATTTGGCCACACTGGCCCCCGCTGGCTTCTTGGCCTTTCTGACCAGTTTCAGTGTCCCCTCAGTGGATCCTTCTCCTTTTGTCCCCAAGGCCCCCATCCTATGTGGTCACCTAGCCAAGGCCCCATGTGCCCTCTCAGTGGTGGGTCCCTAAGGACCTGGTCAGGGCTTTAAGCCAGTGGTCTTGTCATTGAGGCATTGACCTACCTGGCCATGCTCTGCTATGGCTCAGGCTGAAATCCTCCCACCTGGCAACCTGCCCAGCCTCTGCCCCTGCAGGTCACACCCCCATCCCAGAGCCATGAGGCAAGAGGCTCCTGAAGGGAAAGGAAGGGGTCACACGGTGGATATGCCCCCACCCCTCCTCTCCCAGGGGTGCAGCCAGCAAAGGCCCAGCCATTGCTGCAGGGATGATTCCTGTGGGATCTCTGGGGCAGCAAGGTGAAACGGTCCAAAGTCACTCACCTGGTGGCCCGTGGAGCAATGGGCATTTGCCCAACTCTTTCACTGGGGAGGGCAAGGAGAGTGAGCTCCAGCCCCATCTCTGGACAGCAATGCTCAGCTACAGACAGGGAGGAGTGACTCCTTCTCCCTGAGGAGCTCCTGCAGAGGAGGCTCAGCCAGCCACTAATGGCCACCATGGACTTAACTCTATAACAACCCAGGGTCCACTTCCCAGTCAGGCTCAGCAGTTCTTTCTGCCCACAGGGTACCATCAGGGAAACAGTCCCCTTCATGCCATCTACCAAGGACCTCAGCCACTGTAACTTCAGGTGACCCACCAAGCCCTCTTAGGGCCAAGCTCCTCAGAGGACTAAGGGCTGGTTGGAGAGCTTGGGGGCTGGGCATCTCCCCCAGAGCCCTACTGGGGAGTTCGATGGCAGTGTGGCCAGGAGCCCTGGCTGGGAGGACAGCGTGGTCACGCAGGGCCAGAGAGGGGGCAAGCAGAGCAGTGTTTTCCTGTGACAGGCACCCAGCCCCACACATGCCAGCTGCAGGGACTTGTGGCCCCCAGGAAAAGCAGGCTCCATAGCAGGAGAGGGACTGACAGGCATGGGCCTGGCCTCCCACTGCCACAGACCTCTGAAGACACTTGTCTCCGCTCCATCCCCTGAGGCTAGGGAAAAGTGGTCATCGTGTGTGGCCCTCAAGTAGGGGACACTGCAGCAAGAGAGGCCAAGGCCATTGTCAAACCATGCCAGCCATAGTCTGGTCACAGGCTCAGAAAAGCAGGTCAGCTGAGGACTTTGCTTCAATGCTGCAGACATGTGGTACAGCGACACACGCAAAACATGCACACACATGCATGCAGATCACAAGTGTGTGTCGGCATGTGCACATTCTTACACACACACTTGCTCACACCGCTTGCACACACATGCACACACGTGCACACAGAACCTTCCCTAGCCCATGCACACCCAGGGCACCTGGGCCCTGGCTCTGAAACTCTGTCCATGTTGCCCTCGCCCTCGCTTGCCAGTTCCCCAAGGCTGCGCTTGGCTGTTTCCTGTGTCTCAACTGGGCAGACACCTGAAGGAAGCATCACCTCAACCTGCACAGCAGTCTTCTTGGGGACTCGTTTCCTCTTCTTGCTGATCCTCCTGTGCTCATCAGATGATGTCCTTGGTAGAGAGAAGGCCACAGGAATCTGGTCTTCCTTGCAGGGAAGAAACCAGGGTAATGGCAAGGGAAGGGAAGAAACTTCAAAAATAAACGATGTGAGATGAACTAAAGGAAGTCAAGTAGAGGAAGGAGAAGGGGAGAGGGAAAGAAGGACGAGGGCAAAGGAAGGGGGGCAGATGGGGAGGGAAAAGTATGCTTAGAACCTTCAGGGTACTGAATAATCCCCATACAATCAATAAAAATGGGAACAGTAAAACTACAACAAAAAGATTCAGAGGGAGATCAGCAGAAGAAAGGGAACTGAGGACGGAAGGGGGCAGGGGGCAGTGCTCAGGAGGGATATGGGCCAAATTGCATTGCTAGATTGTGTGCATGTATGTGTATGTAACAACAATTCTGTTACTGCAACTTCAGTGCACCAATAAACAATGTGAAACACATAGATGAATAAAAGGCTGACTCAGCTCGCAGTCACCCACCGCACTGGAGAGATCAGGAGGCCTCCGTCCATCTGCTGCAGGGCCAGGAGTCCCCCAGGGGAAGCAATGGGTTGGAAGGGCTCCAGACTAGTGTGATCATGTGTAAAACTGACTGAGTGAACAAGTGCACTTGGGAATGAGCATGGATGATGGGAACCTGGGGGCCTGTGGTCCAGCCTGCCTGTATCCCATCAGCTGCTGGTACCGCATGAGGGCCGAGACTGCCTTGGAGGCAGCTGGGCTGGGGACCTCGTGCTGAACTGCTCGGCTTCACCAGAGACCAGACACCCCAAACGGGCCAGGTGGTGCCCTCCCACCCACGTGGGCACGCCAGTCAATGGCTAACACCCTCCTGCTGCTCTCCAGAGGCCTCTGGGGGACAAGGAGGCCCTGACAGGCAGGGATCACCTCCAGGGAGGCCGACCACCCCTCAGTCTCCCAGCTGCCGGCCCGCTGCTGCCCTCTGCGGCGGCCGGGTTCAGGGACGGAGGGGAGGGGATCCCAGGATGAACTGGGCTGGTGACAGCTCCTGCCAGCTTCACCAGCCGGTTACCATGGCAGCGAGCTGCGCGGGCCTTTGCAAAGCAGGAATGCCTTCATCCTCCTTCCACTGGGGCCAAATTCCTCGCTTTGCCGCCCAACGCAGCTCACGTGACCCCAGGGCCCAGGACAGGGGCAAGGGCTTGGAACACGCTGGCCCACCTGTGCCCAGGCACACTGTGAGAAACTGGTACCATAAGCCTGGCCCTGCTGGGGACCTCTGAGCAGGCCCCAACCCTCCTCACCATCCAGGGCCCTAATTTTCTCATGGACACAGCCGCACCTCCAGACTAGGGGTGCCCAGGGTACTGTTGCTATTCATGCAGGTGGCTCGGCCAGGAGCAGGGACCAGGGAGACCCACAGAGACAGAGAGCCCCAATGGCACCCTGAGCCGGCCTGGTCTGAGGCTGCTGGAGCAAGACAGCTGTCAGGGAGGGTGGCAGGACTGGGTCCTGGGCAGGAGCCAGCTGCAGGCTGTGAGAAGCCAAGACTGGACAAGCACCAAGGTGACCACCAGGCAGCTGCACACTACACAGCACACAGCCTGGGGCAGGCAGTGTCCCCCCACACCAACTGTTCAACGTAGTTCCATCGTTTTCCTGTAAGAGCAGTGGGCTCTCTTTGGGAGAGCTGATTCCACCAAGAAATGTGACTGTTGGTCTCATTTGCCTTGCCCTAGCTTAGGCCTCTCCACACCCACAACCCATGGGCCCTGGGCCACAAAGCTTGGACATTCCCATCCCACCAGGCAGCAAGAGGTGGGCAGGGAAGGAGGCATGGAGAGTGGAGGGCACCTGGCTGGCCACCTGCCCAACCTAGCCCAGGTCCCAGAGCTGTGGCCATGGGGCAGCAAGAGCAGGGCCTCTGAGCCTGGGACTGGTACCCTCAGGGAACCCCCCTGGGAGGCTTACAGGCCCCCATGTGGGCTAGACCCCAGAACCTCTTCCGCACAGTTATTACCTCATGTGAACAAACACAAGAACTACTGATTCCAAATAAAGTTATTTGTCTGTAAATTAATATATCACGTTCTCTCCTGGGACAGAGACTCATTTGTCTCTGGAGGAAGCATGCTAAAGACTGACATAGGGTATAACTGCACCATTTGCATATGCAGATATGTCTAATTATTTAACTTGCAATTAAAGGCTTGTGTGTCAGCAAATGAGACTAATTAGATACATTTATCTATGATAATCAGCTTTTTACAAACAAAATAGACCCCCCTTCATTTTTCAGGGAAATGGCACTGGCCAGCTGGAGGTCCGGGGAGGACGCTGCCTGGCCAGGGGCTGGAAGAGGACGGCACCAGAAGCTGGAGGGGTGTGCCCTCCAGGTTGGCCCACCAGGCCATATGTCCTGACTCAGGCCCGCCTAGGGAAGCAGCATGGGACTGCTCTTGAGCTGTCCCCACTCAACACCAGCCATAGCACAACGACAAACAGCATTGGGACGTGGAGCCCCTGCAAAGAGTCGTGGATGGTAAGTCAGAACAATGCAAGCCCAGGGTGGACTCTGTCACCCAGAGGCCTAGTGGAGGAGGGCATGTGGGCACCTGGAGCCCCAATGGGTGGCACTGCAGATGTGGGGTTTGACCCTCGAGTCCTTTCTGGACATCAGGAATGGTCTTTACCAGGGTCCAGCAAAACACACAGCCTGCATCCTGTGTGAGGGGACGTTGTTGTGGGATGTGTGGCAGTGCCAAGCCCACAGCAGTTACTGCCACTGCCACCCCACCCCACTGGGTTCCTGCTAGACACCCTGGGCCCCACCTCCCTCATCTCCTGCCCAATGCCCTCCCTCAAAGGCCCCCAAAGACTGAAGTTCCCCGCAGCTGCCTTGGCTGTCCTGGGTGCCACCTCCCGGGGGGATTGCCACTGTCTGTGGCCCCCCAGAGATCAACCAGAGAACAGAGGACAGAAGCTGTGCCACACAACATGGCCATCTCCGCCACACAGGGTCCCGGGTCCTCTTCCCCAGGCTGAGGGCTCCAAGGCACAGAGGGCACCTGCCAGGCTCCAGCTCCCTGGGCAGCCTGCTGTGGTCTTGGCAGGGGCAGGGCAGACCAAGCTGCCCAGCCTCTCTATTGGGGCAGTACAGCCACCCTCTCCCCTGAGGGCTGCTCACAGCCTGCTCCAAGGCCATATGCCAGCACCCCCCACCTGCTCCACCAGCCCTGGGTTAGGGAGCCGGGAGCATTGCAGAGCTGGTGCAATTAAACATCCATCCTGCCTAAACGCCTGTGTTCAGGGTGGGGTTCTTGTCCAGCACATGCAGGCCCTGGGTTCCACTCCCCAGTGCCCACTGAAGCCACCTCCACTCCCACCCAGTCCTGCCCGCAGTGCTGCCCTGTGCTCAGGAGGCTGCTGCTCTGCCTGCCTGAAATCTGACCTTTTCTACAACTTGGCCAGACTTGACCCGCATGTGGAGCAGAGCCTGTTGAGGTTGTAGAGACCCAAGACCAGGGCTCGGTGGACTGGAGGTGACAGAAAGGCCAGCTGGGGCAGGACAGTCAAGATCAAGGCCAAGTGACCCCCAAGCTATTGCCCACACAGGGTGGGGGTGCTTCAGGCTGCCGGAAAGCCCTATTAGTGTATGATAGCACAGCCTGGAGACTGCTGGGCTCTCACCCCCACACTGGAACTGGGGCAGAGGCTGTTTGAAACCGGTGTGAATTCCCCACCTTCTGCATCAAGGCAGGAGACCATCAATGGGATCTGGCCTGCCCTGTCTCCCCTTCCTCATGGGTCCTCCTGAGTGCCCAGTCTTGGGTCCCTGTACCCAGTGTGTGGGTCCTGAAATGCAGTAGGCCTCACCCCACCCCCTGCCAGACCCCACCCATTTGGGGGCAATTAAGGCCTCTATTTGGAAAAGACAGAGACTGGAGCCTGAGCCTCACCTGATCTGCAAACACAAGCGAAATGTGTCCTGTCCAGTAACAGCTCATGTTGGAAAGAAGCAAGACTTAACCGGCCTTGATTAGCAGCCCTCGCTGGGAAGGCTACCATGGGGCATCCGCCAGGGAGCCAGAGAAGGTGACTGTGGGGCTGCAGCCCATCCAGCAGCTCATCCTGCTTCTGCTGTCCCATAATGTGGGCTCTGGGGACACCCCACAGGAACTGGACCTGTGGGAGCCACTTCTCCCTCTGACTCTGAAATGTAGCTGCACCCCACAGCTCCCTTTCACAGATGGGTTGGTGTCCCCTCCCGAGCAGGTGCATGCCCTGGGCTGTGAGGCAGATTCATCTATGGGTTCGTGTGACCCCGGCAGCCATGACCTCCAGTGGGTCCTGCGAGGTGGAGAGAACTGTGTGACCTTAGAGTGTTGCTTCTCCTTGGTCCAGGTGGAGGACAGAACCCTGGTGAGAAGGGGAGGACAGGCCAGGGAGGAGGCTGAGGAGGAGAGGCCAGGAAGGAAGTGAGATGCAGGCAGACAGACAGCAGAAGGACAGACAGCAGAGGGACACAAGCCCCCGGGGCAGCCTGGCCCTGTCCCATCTTGCAAAGACTCAAACCCTCCAAGTGACCTCAGCGAGTTCCCCTGGCACTGCTGGGAATCCCATTGGCCAGGCAGGCTGGCCCCGAACACCTCACTGCCCAGCACTCAAGGGGCATGAGGGTCTCTTTGATGCTGGGTTCTGCCTGGACTCCCCCAGGGCCATTTCAGCCCTGTGTCCCTGCTCACTTGTTCCCTCATGAGCTCTTGCTGTTGAGCTGTTGCTGAGCCCCACGTGTGGTGGCCAGCATTTGAGGCAGGGTACACAGAGCAGGGAAAAGTGGAAGGTTACCCAGAGTCAACTGGAGGGACACTCCTGCCTGGTATCTGGGCTGTCCCCGTGCTGGCAGGCAAGCTTGGGGCAGGGTCCCTGGGAAGATGACACTGGGGGAACTGAGAGAGCCAGGCAGAAGGAGTTCCCACAAGGCCCTACAGAGCACACAGAGGGCAGGGCCGAGGTCAGCAAGATCTACCTGAGGAGCAGACAGACCCGCCTCTTGGGTGAGCCAGGCAAGGACCCAGGGTGCTTGCTGCAGGGCAAGGATACAGGGCTCTCTTGGACTGCTGTGTGGACAAGGGTCATGTAGTCGGGCCTGGGAGACAGTGCCCAGGGAAGGGATGCCCAGGTGGGAGGTCCTGGTGGCAGGTCAGGCCCACCAGATTTGCAGGTAGATTGGGAAAGGGTGTGGAGGGCTCCTTCTGTGGAGATGGGAAGCCTTGCAGGAGATCACTGGTCTGCAATGTTCTGGGAGTCTGCAGCTACACTCATGACCTAGGGGAGGAGGGCAGGTCTGCTCCAGGTGGCTCTGAGAGCCATAGGATTCTCCCCTGATGAGGAGCGTGGCTACTGCAGGAACCATCCGGATCACCCATCCTCTTGTTCACATCTGACCTTATTTCAAGCTATTCACAGCACATGAGAGTCAGCACTTCACAAAGGAATTGGACTGACACCCACCTATTTGTAGGCATCTTCGCAACCAAGAGCCTCGGCAGAAAGTCTACAGTGATAAGTTGAGCACCTACCATGCTCAGGCCCACGTGTGGGACTCCAGAGCCCTCTACTCATCCTTGCTCTATAGCCATGGCACAAAGAGGCACTCCTTTGCCTGCCAAAAATCCTCCAGGCTGCTGGGCTGAACTGACTTAGCAAAAGGTAAGACTAAACAGCACGTCAGCACCCAGGGCCACATGAACAAAGCCCAGGTGCTCAGCCTCTGGGAGTCCAGAGGCTCCTGTGAGATGCATGAGAGAAGCCCCTGCCATGGCCTGCTTCTCTTGTTCTCAGCTCAACTTTCACCTGTCAACTGTGGGCCTTAGTTAAACACAGGGCCTGCCCTCTTCTTCTCTGCAGACTCTCCTCTTCCTCGAGCTCCAGTGCATCCTAAATGCACAGGTTCTGTAAACACAAGCATGTGCATCCTAAATGCACAGGTTCTGTAAACAACCCTGCAAGTGTGCACTGGGCTGAGATGATGGTGGTGGTAGTGGTGGTGATGGTGATGATGGTGGCGATAGTGATGGTGGTAGTGGTGGCGATGTTGATGGTGGTGATAATGGTGGTGGTGGTGGTGGTGGTGATGGTGTGGTGGTGGTGGTGGTGATGATGGTGGTGGTGGTGATGGTAGTGGTGGTGGTGTGGTGGTGGTGGTGGTGCTGATGGTGGTGGTGATGGTGATGATTGTGGTGGTGGTGGTGGTGAGGGTGGTGATGGTGAGGGTGGTGGAGGTGGTGATGGTGGTGGTGGTGGTGATAACAGTGGTGATGGTGATAGTGATGATAATGGTGGTGATGGTGGTGATGGTGATGGTAATGGTGGTGGCACTGGTGATTACAATAATGGTAAAGAGGAACTTCAGCCTTCATTTTCTTCTCAGGACTGGATGGTAAAGCCCATATGCTCCCTGACCTGCCTTTGCCTAAACCCTCAGGGTCTCCCCAGTTCTCTTCCCCATCCTGGTCACTGCTCCTCCTTGTTTATCCTCAGAGATGGGAGGCCCTGGCCCCTTTGCCTACTCAACTCCCAGTCAAGCAGTGCACAGTTTTATCTCCATCCCAGCACACAGCTCCCCAATTCGTGTCTGTAACCCAAAAGCCCGAGCTCTACACTCAGGCATCTGATGCAGTCTGAGTGGAGACGTCAACCAACATCTGGAGCTTAGGTCTAGGTCTTCAGAACATTTTAGGGCAACACCTCAAGACTACAAGGGCTGTGGCTTGAAGGACAAAGAAGGCAGGTGGAAGGGGGCTGGTGGGAGTGTGCAGACCACCTGGGCGCCCCCAGTCCCTTCTGTGAGCAGCAGCCAGGCAGCCCCTCTGGAAGGCTGGAGTCCCTCCTGTTGCCTGTGCTGCTGAGTGGGCACTGCAGAGGCCTGCTTCTCAGGAGCAAGGTCTCTGCCTTGGGCCCAGAGGCCCTACTGGAAGGCCAGCAGTGGCGGCCCCCAAGGGCAGCCATCATGCCCCTCAGCAATCCACCATGCTGGGCGCAGTGACCCAGGTGGGGAGAGGGAGGCTGGAGGTTCCAGCCCCTCCCCAGAGTGCCCTTCCCCTACAGGCAAGCCTCTCCCCACAGCTCTGACACAGCGCATTTCCCTTGCTGCCTGCGGTCTGGTCATGGAGGAGGGCCCAAGCAGGGAGCAAGCAGCTGGGGCCTGTGTGCAGCAGGCGGGAGCTGGCCACAGTCTCCCTGGGAGAGGGGGACCAACGTTGCCATCAGTGTGAGCACAGCAGCTCCACTGAGCTCTGCCCTGGGAGTCACCAGACCTGAACCTCAAGGCGCCCAGCCAGAGGGTGTGGGTGCTTCTAGAGGACAAAGGCTACTGCACAGGGACAGGAAGAGAGTGCTCACATTGAAGGTCTGGCATCTGAAGCTCCCTGAGGAGCCTTGTAGTTGCCCAGACTCCACACAGCCAAAATCCAGTTGGTGCAATGGTGAGAAATTGTCAAGCTGGGATTTATACCATGCCGCTCACACCTCAGCCATGAGACAAAACACCCAGGCATCCAGAGCAGCTGAAATGCATAGGACAGTGGTGTCAAGTGAGGAGCGGCCCCTGGGACCTCCCCTAGGTGGCATCTGCCAGCTGGCAGCAGAGACACCAGTGCGCGTTCCCGTGAGGAGAACAAACACGCATTCTCTGGAAGATTCGGTTACTGGAGTGCAGAGGCAGCCTTCAAACAAACCCAGAGCAGAAAATCAAACTGCAGCCTGGTCACAGTGAAGCACTCAGTGTGACAAGAGTCACCCACAGCCACATGCAGCACCTCACTACACGGAACGGTGCACTTGGCCACAGGCAGCAGGCCCCTTGGGTGTTGGGTCTAGTCCAAACCAACCTGCGACCTCCTGGGAAAGCCACTGGGACCACACACCTGTGCACTGACTCCAGGCCCTAGCACGGGTCAGGAACACAGTAGTGCTCAGTAAATCCTCACCATGCCCCAGAGTAGATGTCCAATCTCAGTGCTGGCCTCCCACACAGCTGCAAAAGGTAGGAGACAGCAAGCAAAGGAGGGGTGCAGAGGGAATGCCATATGGTGGGGACACCTGTGGCTGGTGCCACCATGTGCCAGGGTCCCAGGCCCACAGGTCTTTTCCTTCTTTTTTTTCTTAAAAAAATTTTTTTTAAAAGAAAGAGTGAGTCAGTTTTTTATTTATTTTTCCATCTGGCCTCTATTTCTCTGACATTTAGTTGTTTCTGTGATGCTGGGGTTCAAACCCACATCCTTGTGCATGCCAGGCAAGCACTGCAACTGCTGAGCCACTGCTCCAGTCCCCTTTTCCTTCTTTTAAAGGAACACACTAAGTGATCCCAGCAGCTTGGGAGGCACAGGCAGGAGGATTGTGAGTTCAAAGCCAGCCTCAGATACTTAGTGAGACCCTGTCTCAAAATGAAAAAATAAAAAGGGCTGGGGATGCAGCTTAGTGGTTAAGCACTCCTGGGTTCAACCCCTGGTACCAAAAATAATGATAATAATAATTAAAAATAAAGGAACACACAACTCATACCTCCTCCACAGACAGTCCACGTTCACCTGAAGTCTCTGACCGCTGCACCTGTGTTCTTGGGTCAGGGCGAGCTCTGCTGTGGCCATCATGCCTGGAGGGGCGGAGTCCAGGGACAGGAGAGCCCACAGGCAGAGGCTACCCAGTCCTGGCACTGATGTCCTCCACCTCTCCTCCCTCATAGCTCTCCTCCAATTGCCTGGAGGACCTCTCCTCACACTCAGCCAGCAGTAGGGACCCCTCAGGGAACGCAGGCCCAATCATCCCTCCAGGAGGAGAATGAGGGGGCAACATGCAGCTCTGAAAGTGAGGACCATGAAACCGCTCCGCCATCTTATTCCAGCAGCAGAACTATACCTTCTAGATGATTCCACCAAGCTAGCTGGACGACCTGTGCATGGAGGAAGCCATGGCTGCAGCTGGGGCAAAGCAGTCCAGCTGCTGAGTCCGTGCTCGGTGGCTGGACCAGGCAGATTTCACGGACCGTCTCCACAGTGGCCACGTGGAGCCATCCACATGGGGCTGGAGGAGGTGGATGGACCGGATTTGCTGCACTTAGAGGACAAGTCCTTCAGGGGTGAGCTTTATGCCGCAGGCTCCTACAAAACGCCTCAGAGGCCAGGCCCAATGTCACCATCTGTCCCCTCTGTCCACCAGGCCCAGTGCATGGCCAGGATTGCTAGGACTGGGCAGTCTTCACATACATGAGCACTCGTGTCCATCCTGGTGGCTGCAGGGTGTGCAGAGCACAGGGTGCTCACCTGTGCACGTGCACAGTTGGAATCCACCCATGCGGGCAGAAAGGGCATGTGTGCCCAGCACCAGGCCACAGGACCCTGCAGACTCACCGCCCAGCTGGGCTCAACCTCAGCGGGGCCCTCTCTGCCCCAGATCCCCACCAGGCGCTTTCCCGCTGAGCCAGGAGGAGGGACACCAGGCCCCCTCATGGCAGGAGGAGCCATTCCTGGGGGTGCTTGGCCTCAGTGGAGCATGGAGACCATTAAGGCTATGATCCCACAGGCAGGAGATAGGAAGAGGAGGAGGCAAGAGAAGCTGCTCTCTCAGCCAGGACCAGGGGCACAGACAGTTCTGGAAACTTTGCAAAGCGGGTGAGAATCGTGCTTTACAGAAACCCAATCCTGCCTCCCGGTTCTGGTGGAGACGGCCCTGGAGAGCCAAGCACTAGGTGACAGTGTGGTCACAGCCCCAGCTCAGGCCCAGGGTGGCTGCTGCCCATGCAGTGGACCATGGCCCCGCGCAGGATGCCTGGGAGGGCAGAGGCACACGCCTGGTGCTCACTGAGGTCCAACAGGGCCCACACCTCTACCTGCGCAGCTTTCCTCCATGACAGAGGCTGTGTGATCAACCCATTAATATGTTACCCTAAACAAGTTAATTGCGTTATTACTTTCTGACACTGCAATCACAAGATCTCTATGTTTCTATGCTAAATCCGGTAAAACTTTAAATTAGGGTAATTAAATGATTAGCTATAAGATATGACAAGCTAACAGCTCCCTCCTTCCCAACATTGCCCGTCAGCACTGCCTGTGTGGAGAACTTGGCAGAGGGAGAGCATGCGCCGCACAGAGCAGCCTGTTCCATTAGATGGTCCCTGCCACTGCTGCCTGCCCTTGGAGTCTGGGTGGAGGCCCCTGTCAGCCTTGTGAGGCAGACAATGCTGGGTAGGGCGAGCATTCCTCTTGGGAAGCTGCTGGCAGAGCAGCAGGGCCTCGCACTTCAAAGCGGAGCCTCAGCAGGACGCCTCAGAGGCTCACAGGCCAGAGGGCACAGACTCCAAGGGCAGCCACCGCCCTCTCTGGGATCTCCTCCTTCCTGGCCATGCTGTGGCTCCTGGAGCACTGAGTCCCAGAAGTGTGGGGCAGCCGCTCTGGAGCCCACGGCCTTTGAGTGGCCAGTGGTCTCTGTACTTGTGGGGCACGCAGAAACGCTGCAGATGTGAATGGCCAGGAAGCTTACGCTATCCAGCATCCACACTGTGGGCTCCTTCCTCTGCAAGTAACAGTCTTTATGACGGCAAGGAATGCCAGGCATGCTGCCTGCCTCCTCGTCTCCAGGTGAGGGGATGGCTATGCGCCACTCCCTGCCCAGGAGTGCGTCCCACACTGCGGCCCCACCCAGGACAGTCACTTCAGCTAAGGCCCCGCAGCTCCACCTGCACATCCTTTGGACATCCTATCCAAGATGCACGGAGCTGCCTGGGTCTGGGAGCGTCTCCAACTCTACAAGGCAGGCCCTGACCTGTGGGTAGATGAGGCAGGGGAGCAGCTGCGAACTGCTCCTGGATGTGAGATTTCCCAAGATGCCTCATTCTAGCCCTGAGAGAACTGTGAGAGGGCCCTGTGGGGTTGGGGCTGGCTCTGCTTCAGGAGAACCCTCCCTCCTCCTGGCGCCGTGGGCCCCAAGCTTAGCTCACAGTCGATGCCATGGGCTGTTGTGTTGTGGGGTCCAGTTATCAATGCGTAGTGAGACCACCAGAGACCAGAAAAAAAAAGAATAGGAAAAAAAGTTTATTTTGGTGAAAGAGAAGGAACAGAAAAGGGAAGAAACAGGCTGGTGCAGCAGGGCCACTGCTCCAAAGCAAAGCTCAGGGAGAGCAGCAGCCCCGAGCAACTCAAGCAGGCTGCTTTGAAAGGAAAAATTTGGCAGGCTTACAAAAGGGGTCTTTCTCCAAGAGATGCAAGCAGCAAGTTTCAGTTTATCTGTTTCAAGTGGTACCTAGCGGGTTAGCAGGGCGGGCTAAGCGAGGAGCCAAACTATCCATTTCTGAAGCCGGCAGCTTGTGGGAGCCTCTGGGATGCTTCAGAGAGAGTCATGGTGACCTTGACTATGACCACATTATTTTATCTCGGGTATTTCTGTCCATCCAGCACAACTCAATTTTGGCATGGTCAATCTTAACTAAATATATTTGTTCTATATCAGAGGGTCTCTATCCTTTTACAAGCCGAGATGCACAGTGGGTGGAGATGGAAGTTTCCAGAGCAGGAGGGGCCACAATGCCATTTGCCATTCCTTCTACAGTGCTGGGGATTCTAGAGGGACCACCAGGCAGGCTCACACCCTTGCCCATCCCCAGTGCAGACTCTGTCAGCACCCTGAACAGGTGCCCCAGCACAGGCCACCCTCGCCCCCGTGGCTCTGCCTGCAGAGTGCCACCAGCCCCTGCCTGCACCCCCGCCAGTCCCTGAGAGCTGGGAGAATATTTATTTTGCCTTTTTCCTGCCAGGACCAAATCCAAATGTGCTATTTTAGAATGGCTCTGGCACTCTCCACCCCGCTGCCTGCAATGATTGTGCTGTGATTATTAAACACTTCATAAATAATAATGTGACATTTCCGATTGGGCGTCTGATTAGGGGACTGCTGGTGCAGCCTGAGACAGGACGGATGAGATCACTGAGGACGCGGCAATTCCATGGGATCCTCATCCCCTGTCCCCTGCCCTGGGGACCAGAAGCCAGCCGCATCCAGTTAAGTCTAGCACAGACGCAGCCCCCAGTCTCCTGGGGCTGTGCTGACCCAACAGCTGAGTGCCTGCTACCGGGGCCACCCCCATGCTTCCCAGCACTTCCTCCCTGGACCTGAGGGTGACAGAGGAGAGGCCTCTCGTGCCAGTGGGGGTAGGCTCCGCCAGGGGCAGAACTCAGTCACATCCCAGCCAGAAGCTCCCGCTGTGGAGTGCCCCAACCCGTCCATCACATGGAACCCAGGCTTGCCTGCCCCAGCCCGAGGCCACTGTCCCTCACTGTGGCCCAGGCTCAGGCCCCTCTATCTCAGGAGCAGCCAAGACCCCTAAGACCCCCACTCCATGGTTTTCCTGGAGTCTTGTCCCTCAGATCCTCCAGTCCAGAGAGGAGGGCAGGAGTGTAAACCAGGAGCAGAGTCCCTTGGGGTTAAGGAAAGATCCCGGGTCCATGGCAGCCAGAGCAGCACGGCTCGGTGGAGTGGTGGGGGCTGCTGAAGCTCAGTCGTCCAGCTGATCTGGGGTTCCGCTCCGCAGGAATGGAGCACATGGGGCAGAGGTGCTCAAAAGAGCAGAGGTTCATTCAGGACAAACCCAGAGGGGCCCAGTGGAGACTGAGACCCTCCTTCCGCTGATAGCCTGGGGCAGATAGAGGGCTGCGCTCGGGCGTTACAGGGGCTGTCAGCGAAGGGTCCTTGTGGGCCTCACTCTGTTCTCTGGTCACTGTTCCATGTTGAACCAGGTGCTTTTCTGGATCCCCGTCCCAGGGAGAAATCACCTTTCTCTGCACAGTGGTGGAGCATTACCTGGGGTATAGCTGAGTCAGCGTGACCATGAGGTGGCGCCTGTTCTAGGTTGGAGGATATTTCAAAGTGGGGGTGTCTGTCAAGCTCTTCCTAACACCTTAAACCCAGGCAGTCACCCTGGGGCAGGCAGCTGCGTGGCGCTGCAAGTGGAGCCCAGGCTCTCTGCAGGAATGCAGGGGACCTCCGTCCCTGTGGATGAAAACACCTGTCCAAGGGGCAGGAAGTGCCATGAGGTCCTAGACACAAAGCCATCCACCCTCGGCTTCGTCTGGGGCTCAGTATTGCTCTAAGCTAAGTAGACAGAGCTTCAAGTCGCTGGCGTGAATCCACTGTTTGCCATGCTCCCTACAAAGCTAGTTCTCACTACAGCACCTCTCCTCTGGTGGCATCCTGTGTGACGTCCCTTGGCACAGAGATGTACTGTATGGCCATCGCCTGTTTCTCCCTCCCTCTCCCTCTGGCCTCCTCAGCTCCGAGTTTTAGTGCAGGTGGTGGAAGGCCAAGGAGTGAGGTCCTCGTCCTGCGTGCTTCCCCGAGTGTCACTGCCTGCTTCTGCATCAGCAGCAGGGTCTGGCTTTGACATCAGCACCACTGACTGCCGCAGATGCAGGTGCTGGCCTGGAGCTCCCGCTGGGGGACTGGGAGCCACTTCCTTCAGTCACCTGGGCCCCTCAGGGCTCACTCAGAAGACACAAGGTCCAATTGTTATGGATTCCAGGATTGCCGCAGCAGAGCTCTGAGCCAAGCACAGGCCCTTCCGCGTCCACATGGCCATGCCCTCCACCAAGTAAATCAAGGAGCCAGAGACAGGGCAGGGGCGGCATAGCCACCTAGGGTGTGGGGACACACATGCCCAGCAACTGAATCCCACCACCAGGAGGTCCCCGCTTTGGGAGTCACACCTCCCCTTAGCCCCCCACCCCCAGGAGATGTCCAGGGCAACCCTGCGCTGGGGCTGAGCTGCCTGCTCCCCGTGCTGCTACCAGGCCAGCTGAGGGCCCCCTCCTGCTTCCACAGCCAGGAGGCCTCTGGGAAGGCCCCTAAAGGGTGGAAGGAAGGAGGCCGTTCCAAAACCATCTCTACTTGGGAGACGGAACATTCCAGACACGCACCGACAGGCAGCCCAGGAGCTGCATTTCCACATCTGCACAGAGGGGCAGAACTGGCTCCCAGGCTCCGAAGCCCTGACAGCCACTCACAGGGCACACAGAAGCCAGGCCCCTGCACAGCCCTGAGCCGGGGTCTTTAGCTACACAGGAGACCCCCTGTCTGCCTCCTTCTTCCAGGCCAGTGTCCATCAATCCGCATGGACAGCCCCAGGAACCAGGGAACAAACAGGACAAGAATGGCCAGTGTCCTGTTTCCTACCTGCAGCCTTCACAAGGGAACAACAAATCCAGTCCCGGCCGGGCAGCCAGGCGCCCAAGACTGCGCTCCCCTGAGGAAGCTGCCAGCGCTCAGAAACCTGACTGCCAGGGACAGCCTGGGAGGCCACAGCTCTGCAGGCCTCCACCTCTTGGTCATGTGTCACTCAGCACTGCTGCATACCCAGCCACCCTGCTGGGCCACGTGACACCTCATCCAGGACCCTCGACCACTCGCCCACCCCACCGCACCTGGGCCCAACCAGCACTATGGAGGCTTTGCTTAGCTTTGTTACTGGATGTAGAACCCAGGCACCCCAAGCCACTGAGCTACACCTCCACTCCTTTTTATTTCCTATTTTGAAACTGAGTCTTGCTAAGCTTCCCAGGCTGACCTGGAACTTGGAATTTCCCTGCCTTGGGTTCTCATAGCTGGGTGTGGCCACTGCCCAGACTGAGCCCCAGTTTTTTTTTTTTTAACAGATAAAGGCTTGTTTTATTTCAAAGACTGATCTATGTAATCACTGAGGCTACTATGTACAGGCACAAGAGGGAAGCTTTATTTCTTGGTCTCTTCCTCCTTGGACAGAGTCTTGATGATCTCCTCCTTCTTGGCCTGGAGACGCTCTTCACGGCGCTTGTGAGCCTCCTTGGTCTTAGATCTGCGGGCCTCAGCCTGGTCAGCCAGGAGCTTCTTGCGGGCCTTATCTGCTTTCAGTTTGTGGATGTGTTCCATGAGGATCCGCTTGTTTTTGAACACGTTCCCCTTTACCTTTAGGTAGAGGCTGTGATACATGTGGCGGTCAATCTTCTTAGATTCACGGTATCTCCTGAGCAGCCTACACAGAATTCGCATCCTCCTCATCCACGTATCCTCCTCATCTATGTTACTTCCTCTGGCATTCGAGCATTAGTTGTACCCTTTCTCTTACCTATGCCCATATGCCTGCCCTTCCGGCAAGCCAAGGTGTTTTTCCGGCATCAAGCCCGGGAATGGACGGTCACTGGCTTGTGGATGATCAGCCCATCTTTGATCAATTTCCGGATCTGCTGATGAGAGTTGGCATTACCGATTTCATTGGTCTCATTGGGGTCCAACCAGACTTTCTTTTTGCCACAGCGGAGAACACTGGAGGCAAGCCTCTTCTGAAGCCTGAGCATACTCATGGCTGCAGCCGCAGCAGCGAAAGGAAAGAACTCGCCCAGGCCTGGTTTATCCGAGCCCCAGTCTTAATGACTTAAAAAGGTCCCTGATTCATGAAATGCCTGTGCCCTTCCCTGTCCCTGGGGCAGACACAGATGGCCCAGTCTACCTGTGTCGTTTGCACAGGAGGACTGGCTATCACAGGCTGTGCTGTCTGCCGATTCCTCATCCACACAAGGGTCTCTGGGCAGGACTCTCCAAGGCAGGACTCCATCTGATGGCTGGCCAGGCAGGGCTTGGAGAACAGGAAGCTCTGGTGACCCGGTTGCCACCCACCCAGCTGGGAGTTGGCCTCCAAGGGGTGAAGACTTGAGAAGCAGGGAGTATGGGCTCACCCCCTCGCTGGAAGCCTGCTCCTACTTAGTGGAGGCTCTAGCTACTTATTTATTTTTGTCCCTCATGAAATATTCATGTTTCCTCATTGTCCCTCTGTGCGGGAACAGCCCCTGACCAGCTGCCCTGGGGACCAACGAGTAGGTCCATAAGACAGTAATTACAAGCAGGGGTGACCAGCGACCGGATCCACCATGGGGGCACCCTGGACAAGGGGCTTCTGTGAAGCTTTGCCACCTTCCCACAGCCTCTGTCTCCCAGACCTAGGGATAAGCTCATGCAAGGCCCTATGTGCAGTGGAGGTGTGTGGGGTCCAGGCTGGGAGAGGCAGACGTGCTGGGGGGAATCAGAGCAATCGAGAGAACCAGAAATCTTGCCCAGCAAGAAGCAAACCGTGTGTTTCTGTGGTGACTCCTCCAGGCAGCCCCTGGGTCTGAAAGCCGGGGCAAATTCTCCCACCGAGGCCACTGTGCCATTGCTATGAGAGCTGAGCTTCTGCTAAGGGCAGAAACAACGGGAAGGCTCCCTGAATGGGGCTGTCCCCGCAGCTAGACTGTATCCCACTGCATCCCCTACCACTTCCCTCACGGTCTGGAGCCCAGAGACTCCAGCCTCACACATTGCAGAGGAGGCTGGAGGGAGGGCACCCTGGGCGGGGCCACCTCTGCTGTCCCCACCTGCCCCAGATGGGGTCTCAGAGAAGAAGCTGCCAGGAGGTGACAACTAGGTGCGCACTGCCCACACCCAGGGGTTGGTAGCTCCCCCCATGGAAAGGGTCTGGCTCACCACAGCCAGGTGGTTCAGAGCAGGGGTGGGGGAGTGAGCAGAGCCAAGACCTGTAGCCCGACCCTTTCCCCATGAAGGGCTTTGCACCAGGAGGGGGCAAGAAGAAAAGTTAGGCAGCACTGAGCCTTAACTCCACGTCACGTTAGGGTGACTGGCAGGCGAAGCCCCTGTCAGTGGGTCCAGGCCCCCCAGGCTTCCAACGCCTGGGCTGATCCTAAGCCCGGTTAAGCAGCAGCTGGAATTGCCACATTAATTCCCTCTAACTCGGTGCCGCAGAACAGCACGCGGTACGGGTGGGGAGGGGTCCAACATGCAAAAGCACCTCCTGAAAGCCTCAGCTCTCCAGAGCCCTTCTGCCCCGAAAGGGAAAAGACCCATAAATGTCGCGTCCACGCAGCTGCGGGCTTGCTGTCCATTACCACAGTGGTGAGTTGCTGGAACTTGGGCGGAGCCAGGGCTGGCCCAGAATCCCCTCTCCTGGCACCCAGGGACCTGCCTGGTTGGTGTCGTGCCCGGGTCAGGGTAACGGTGCACAGACTGCTCAACAGGTGTGTGGCCCACACAAAAGACCACTGTGGCACTGTTACCCAACCCCAACACGTCCAGACAGGGACAGAAAGGCCATTCCTGGTTGCCAGGGGCTGGAGAGAGGGGAACAGGGTGGCTGCTGATGGGCATGGGCTTCCCTCTGGGACAATGGAATATTCTGGAATCATTGGTGATGGCTGCTAGAGCACTGGATGTGCAGAAGGCTGTGGAGTTGTCTTTAACCTGGGTATGTGGCACACACGTGGACCCGCCTCAGGGAGGCATGAGCAGTGGCTCATTTCCACTGTGTCTGCACCCCTGGGTGGTGGCACTGCTCCGTGGGCTGTGTGAGGGCTGTGCTGTCCTCTGAGGTGTGAAAGCGGATCCCATGGGCAGGACTTGAAGGCACCGCTAGAGGAGGCCAGACCCTTGAACACCACAGCCACCATGTCCCTTCCAGCCGGTAGTCCTGAGTGAGGACCAGGTCACTGCTCTGCACTATGGCAAGAAATCCAGAAGTTCCCAAGATTTTGGGGGTGTCAGGGGGTGGTATCAGGGATTGAACCCAGGGGCACTTAACCATGGTGCCACATCCCCAGCCCTTTTTATATTTTATTTCAAAACAGGGTCTTGCTAAGTTGCTGAGGCTAGCTTTGAACATGCAATCCTCCTGCCTCAGGCTCCAGAGGTGCTGGGATTACAGGCATGTGCTGCCGTGCCCGGCCTAGAAGCTTCCAAGTTTTGAATGTGTCTCCATTTTTATTTTGCATGAAACAAAACTTCCGAGCCAGTCCTGCCTCCCCATTGGGAGTCAAAAGCTGGCCCAAAGTGGCCCAGAGAGAAGCCTGGGGAACCTACCCTCAGCAGCTCACAGGGCTCCAGGGACAGCCTTGGAACAGGGCAGGGCTAGAAGGGCCAACCTGCCAGGTCCGACACTAGCCCACCCTGGGCAACTCTCTGTAGGCTAGGCCTCCCTGCTCCTGCTGAGTCCCACTCTGCACAGGACCAGAGAGCTGGTGCCCACAGTGTTTGGGGGCCAGTGAAGAGGCGGGGACCAAGAGGCTGGGGGAGGTGGGGGAGGAGCCAGCAGAAGAGGGACACAGCGGGGGCTGGAGCCTTCCAGGTCTGGAGGGGACAAGCTCCTTCCAGTGCTTGTCTGGAGGTGGCCCAGGTCTCCCTGCTACTGTCCACCTGGGTCCCTCAAACTGTCAAGTGTTGAGGGAGGCTGGAGGTACAGCTCACAGGGGGTTTGGCACACGTGAGGCCTGGGTTCCACCCCCAGACCACACATACACAAATTCTAGTGTTGAACTCCTGCCCCAGGACCTCAGAAAGGGGCCATGTTTGGAAACAGGGCCACTGTAGAGGTAGTCAGTTAAGAGCCCTTTTCAAAATGCAGCCTTCATTGGAACCAACTGTAGCTATTTTAGTGAAAACCCTTCCCTTTGCCCACCCCCATTTTAAATTACCCAGTGGTGTAGATTGTGTCCCGAGCTCCTCTGAGCAGTGTGAAGGGTGGGTGCGGCAGGGTAAGGACATGAGCAGGGGCTGCCCAGGCGCTTGCCAGCGGGCTCTGCAGCTTGCCCTCTATCAGAGCAGTCTGCCTTGCCCACCCACTCCTGCGCCTCTTTGGTTTCTTGCGGCACCTTGGTATTTCTAACAGCTTTATTTCTAACATGACTGCACAGGGTCCTGATGCAATGTGACAAGAGAGGGAACTGGGCACTGACCACACAGGGGGATCGCCACGAGGGGAACCCCAGAACCTGCAGCAGCCACCAGAGGCTGGTGAGGCCCAGAGTGGATCCCTCACCCTTGGTGGGACTAGCCCTGCCACCTTGATCTCAGACACCCACTTGGGTTCACTGTGACCATGGCCCCAGGACACTTGAAGGTCCTCAGCTCAGCCCCGTCCCTGCCGCTTGCACAGAAAGAGAAGAGAAGAGCTGCCTCCTGCTCAGAGGACCCTGTCTCCATGTCCCGCCCACCTAAGGCCAGGCCCCAGGCCTTGAGAGCCCATGGACAGCGGTCAGTGGCTGCCTGTAAAGCTGTATGCCATGAATGTCACTGCTGACACAGATGACCTGAGGGAGGCTAAAGCCCTGCTGCTCATCAGTGCTGCTCGGAGGGTGCAGAGGGACACGGCCAGTGGTCTCTAGCCATGCTATCCCATACTGCCTGGTCACATCTTCCCTTCTGGGTGAGGAGGCCCCAAGGTGATGGCTGAGGATCCAGCTCAAAGTTTTGCCAGCCTCTCGGCTGATCTGCAAATCACACAAGTCCCACCTAGATTCCGGAACATTTCTTTGGGGTGGGGACTGGACGAGTGGGGTGCTCTCAGGAGATGTGGGCAGCCCCCAGTGCTGGCAGGGCGGGGGCCTCTGTGCTGCACACGCCCGCTCTAAAACAGGCCCTTGTCCTAGTTTGACACCTTTACTTGAGTGATCTTCAAAGCGGAGGACCCGCAGTACACATCCCCAGCTGCACATGGGCAGAGCTAGCCTGGGGACCATGGTCATTTCCTCCCAATGTGACATCCAAGCCCTGAAGGACTTGAGGCCTCAGGCAGGAGCCCATGTGTCCCAGTACCCTCTGTGCTTTCACCTCCAGGGATTTCAGCTGGCTGCTTAGGGTTTTGTTGGTTTTTGGGTTTTTGTCCAAAAAAGAACAAGAGAAAACATTTTGTGTTGTGTTCTTGTTCTCAGTGGGGGAGAAGCCCCCAGGGGTGTGAGCTGTAACAAATGAAAAGCCACCCTCCCATCACACCCTGTCACCCCACCTCCACTTCCCACCTGACCTGAAAAATCAGGGAGGCCCAGCAGGCTGCAAAGGCAGTGGAAGAACAGTTCTGAGGGGTGAAACCCTGCTGGGGAACTTGGAGGAAATGGGCAGTCATAGAACACACCACCCCCATCTCCAGCAGGGCTGAAGTATCCCCCAGGGGAGTCCTTCATGCCCCTGCACAGCCCTCCCCAGAAAGGGCTCGCTGGGACAGATGCCACCAGTCCAGGGACAGGGGACAAATTATAACACACCACCATCAAAGCCAGCCTTCTAAGGCCCACAAGCAACTGTAGGCAGGAGCCATATCTTGGTACCCATAGCAGGGCCCAGCCACAGCCTAAAGCTCTTAGAGCTCCCCCAGGTGGACCCGGTGGAGCGGGGTGCCTACAGACACCCTGTGTCCTGAGCTAGAAAGGTGACCTTCTCCAGGATCCCCTTCAGCGTAAGCTGCAGAGATGAAGAGCTGGGGTACCAAGACGTCCCTGAAGGCAGGAGTGCAGAGGGTCTCTGAGGACATTCCACACGCGGAGGGAGGGAGGCAGAGGCACAGGAGGAAAGTGAAGGGTTAGCCCTTCAGAACTTCAGCCTCTGGTGGGTGATCAGACCAGAACCAGGGAGGTGCAAGAGCCGCCTTGGTTAGCAGCAGCACCCAGCACCACGGAAGAGGAGACTGGGCTCACGAGCCCAGGACACCAGGGCTCAGGGCTTACTTCCTGGGGACATGCAGACAGCCTGTGCCTCCACCCACCACGTGGCCAGCTCCAGGGCCATCAGCCTGGCAGGGTGTGGGCCAGGAGCCACAGGGCAGAGGGGACTCCCACCCCAACCCGAGGAATAGCAGACCAGACCCTGCCGCAGTCACTCCACCAGCTGTGCGTGGAGAACTCTGCAGTGCTGTGTGCCTCATTCCCATGTCCTCCAGTCTCACTTTCCGCAGAAACTGTGAGTTCTGATCTCTCACCCTGTCCCTAAAAACCACTCAAATTTGCCAGGTTTCAAATCTGAGAGGAGGGTGCAGTCCTCATAATCACCACCAGGTGACGCCAGCTCAATTCCCTCACTATAGGTGGGGATTCCTCCTGGCTGGGGCCCCCCTGTGCCTCAAGACACCAGGCGCTTTCCTGAAGATACTGTTAGAGGACACTATGTGTTCACACGTGCCTGCACGCCTCTTCTCAGCCACAGCTGCCACTCCCTTTCTGAGACTTGGTTGACAATGAGAGGGGTGTTGTCTTGACCCCTCTGCTAGGTGGACCCTGGGCAGGGGCTGTTGCAGTGAAAACTCCCCAAGGGCCCATAGCATCGGCCATGGAGAGCAGTGGAGTCCAGCCAATGAGAGGTGAGCCCCAATCCTACTTCAAAGAGGCTGCCCAGGAGGCAGGTACTGACTGGGCCTGGCTGTACTCCTTTCCTGTGTGAGGACAGCTGGGGGCCCAGCCAGCCAGGATCTGGGTCCTGAGTGCCACCCTAGGAGTCAGTGTTTGCTATGCCCCAGCATTGTGTGAGCCACATCCTGACCCTTCCCTGTCCTCTCCCACACTGGGATTCCCTTCTGAAGCACCCGCCAGAAAGCTTGCCCTGGGCAGCAGCTGCACCCAGAGGGGCCTGAGGGAGCTGGGGGCAGGGGGACATCAGCCCCCCTCATCGCCCTCCTTCTGGCCCACCCTGCACAGCCCAGAACAGTCACCCTCCCAGCTGTGTCCCAGCAACTCCCGAGGGCCCAGGGCTGCAACCAGCCCCAAAGAACTGCCAAAGACAAACTCACCCTGCACTCCTGCTACCCCTAGACCCTTCCTGGACTTGGCCCTGGTGATGCAGACCCAGGGACATGCTCCCCCTGGAGGCCAGAGGGAGGACAGCTCAGGCCAGCTGCTCTGACCCCAGCCCATGACTCCCTGCAGGTAAAGTCCCTAGGCCCAGACAGCACAGAGGGACTGGGGCCCAGCTCACTATGTCTGCTCACCCTGGAGGCCCCGCCTACCTGCCCAGGCAGAACCCCAGGCCACATATCCCCAAAAGCGCTCATCAGGGGCTCAGGCTAGGAGTCCTCAGCTGGAGCACCTACTGGAGAGAACACAGGCCTCGAGACAGGGACCTGAGCAGGTTCCTAGGGTGGAGTTGGTGGGGCCTTTGAACCAGGAAGGGGATCTAGAGCAGACAGGACTGAGGACCACCCAGGGGCTGGGTGAGGCTGGAGGCCACACAGGAAGCACCAGGTTGAGGGCAGTTGAGGCTGAGGGCACCATGCAGCAAAGGTGGATGAGGCCCAGCTACATGGGAGGAGCAACGCTGGTGGCCGCCACAGGGGTATGCTGAAGGGATGAGATCCACATGCTTTAGCAGATTATCCCTCATCATTCAAGGGGCTCACCTATAGTGGGGTCCAGCTGAGAGCAGCTTGGCTGCCTGCTTTAGTAATGCGCTCCCCAAAACCTGGTGGCTTGAGATGGTGGGGGTCCCAAATGGGGCCAGGGCTTAGGGGTACAGTGTATCTGCTCCCTGCAGGGAGGGAGGGGCTCAACTTGTGCTTGGGACTGGGCTGGGTCAGAAGGCAAGCAGCGTCACAAACACACCAGAGACCTGGGGAGCTCTGTGCCAGGTGCACCTCCATATGGCCCCCTCAACAGGAGACCCTGGACTGGAGGCTCCAGGTGAGGAGAGGGGAAGGTGGATGCCACCTCACTGACATTGATTCCTTTTCTGTGTAGAGCAAGGTGGCTGTGGGCCAGCCCCAGGGCAGGGGTGCAGACATGGGGCCAGCTTCAGGCCTGAGTGGGTAGGAGGAAGGGGAGGCAGCTCACGGCAGAACAGGGGCCAGGGGACCACAGCAGGCACAGGCTGGAGGCCAGGATGATGGTGGGGACTGGGTGGGTATAGAAGAAAGAGCCCAACCTGCAGTGGGCAGGGTAAACTGAGGCAGGGCCTCTTGCCTCCCCTGAGCAACAGGAGGAGAGATGGAGTGTGACCAGGATGTGGGGACAAGGGTGCAGTGCCTTTGAGGTCTGCCCAGCACATTCCCAGCAAGAGCTGGAGGTGTCCTCACTGGGCCCAGGACCAGGACAGCACTGACGAGCCCTCGCCTCTCCCTGGAGACACCCTCTCTGGGGGATTTCTGCTGAAACACCAGCTCTGAATGACAGAGCTCCAGGAGAAGGGCTAACTCCAGGACGCTCAGGAGCCTGTGCCCAGTCGATGCTCGAATGCCAGCGAACTCTTCTCCAGGGCCTTGTGGGGGCACTGGGACGAGGAAGAGCTGCGCCCACGGGCCAGGGTGAAGGGAGGCTTGCAAGGCACCAGGACGACCCTGCTCCCAGAGAACCTGCAGCCAATGGGGGAGGCCCTGGATCCCCGGCACTGGCGTCCTCCAGAAGCAAGCAAGCCCACTGGAGGAAAACAAAACACGCTTCAAACAATTCCCGCGAAAGAATTCCACGAACTGACATTTGGTGCACAGTAGATGAAAGCTGTGCCAGGGCCAGCCCCAGTGAACTCGGGTCCCTGAAGGAGGAGTGGAGTCGGCGCGGAAGAATGGCTGGAACCTCCGGAGAAGTTGCAAGCAGACACAGTTCCCTGCTTGAGCAAAATGCCGCCTGTTTTTTATTGTTGAACCTTTTTATACAGGTGCACAGACAAGACTTTTATTATTTGTTTTAATAATACAATTTTTTTTTAGTTTCCCAGTAAACTCAAAGTATCAACGTCTGTGACCATCTAGTCTAAACTGTTTTAGTTTCCCAGACATAAAACTACCACTTTATCATAAAGTCATGGTCAAATTTTCACGGTCTGTCTCATGCACTGTAAAAAGAAGCCCTATTTTTCAAAAGAATAATGTTGTTCTTAGTTTTTTAAACCTGCTTTGATAAAAGACAGAAATCAAATATTTCCCCAAATGTTGTCTCTCTATATTTATTTAGAAGTTTTAAAATTAGCTAGACTATGTAATAAACTATAATATTCCCCCATACCCTATTAATAATTAACCTAAAGCTATATTGTTATTATAACTTTACTAGATATGTTATGGTTATGCTAGGTCCTATGATTGTTAATTCTATGAAACATTTGTGCCTCCTAATCTATGGGCTAAGAAGTTAAAACTCAACCTCTACAAGAACAAGAAAGGTAAACATGTCTTTCTGTAGATGTTTCACATATTACAGTTTCTTTGTTCCTTAGTTCTAATTATTTTGCTTTCTATATCCAATTTCATTTTAAAGTCAGTGTAGCTTTATTTTCCATGATTTCTATGTGTGTTACTACCAGTACTCTTCTCAACAATCCGCAACAGTTGATTGAGTAACGCAATTTTTATACCAATCAGAGAGTTTTCAGCTTAAGTAAATTCATAATACATATAATCGTTAGAACACAGCCAATTCCTAGAAAGCATGGTTTTTGGCAATCTCCTGGAATACCGGAGAATCTCCTGGAATACCAGGCTCTTCCCCAAGTCTGGACTTCGTCAGACAGAAGATTGGTGGACATTGCCTCCTCCAAAGCTGCAGACCAAGGAAGCAGCTCAATGTGCGTGGCAGTGGCAAAGGGACAGGCAGAGACTACCAAAAACAAAAGCGAGACTAGAGTTTCAGCAGAGACCAACAAAAAACAAACAAAAAGCCTAGCACTGAAAAATCAATCACAGGTGGGTGGGTCCCCTGATGACAGATTCCACTAAGGACAAATAGCAAACTAGGTCAGAAGAAAAGACTTTGCGTGAACTGTGGGAACATAAAAGGGACAAGAGAAGGGATGCTAGGCAACAGGACGGAGGGGAAAGGGCCAGAGCAGCTGGAACCATGGGAGGCCAGAGAACAGGGGCTTAGATGCTAGGAGCTGGCAGCCAGAAGTGTCCAGGACTAATCAAAGGCATCAGTCCAGGAACCCAAGATGCCACAAACCCAGAGAGCAGCGCGGACAAAACCCTCTCCTGCCCAGCACACAGGAGCTGGGAACTTCACTCTCATCCCCCACACACTGGACAAACGGACACCAGCCACAATCCTCAGGTCCACTAGATGCTGAGGTCTGAGGCAAATGCTAAGTGGAGAGACAGGCGGGGAGATCTGGAGTGCCACAGTCCACTGGGAGCAGACTCTCTGGGCACCAGGGCGTGGCAGGAAACCACATCGAAATCTCTGAGACTCAGCATGCCCAGGTCAGTGACAGCCCAGGTCTTCCCTGTGGGCACCAGAGAAAAATCCAACCCGCACACCGTGCTTTGGCAGAGATGGGCAGTGGTTATGCAAAACACACTGCATTAACTTCTAACCCTCAAGAGAAATTACTTTGCCAGCATCCACCCTGACGGGGTTTTGTCAGATTGACCAGGGAAAGGGATGTCCACCCCAGCTCCCTCTGGGCTGCTATATGGGGAAAGAGACATACCTGTTCTCCTCTATCCTTCTTATCTGCTCCAAGGGGAAAACAAACCAAGATGGAGAAGCTCCCAGCCTGGGGGCACAGACTCTCAAAGGTGCGGAGACTTAGCTGTAGGACCAGGAGCACACGCCTACCACCTCCTCCCAGGACCCTCTACAAGAACTCAACTAGGAACCTTGAGGCTCAGATGCTCTTGAAGACGTCTCTAGGGAAGCCACACAGGTTCTTCAGTAAACCAACCTGATCCCTAGCCAGGGAAAGGCCTCTGCCTCATTTCGCCATACCCAGCAGAGGTGGGCAGTGGTCATGCGAAACAGCACGTCTGCCTTTCAGCAAAACTTTACAAGGCACACCAAAAACAAGACACAGAGCTTGAAGGAAAGCAAGTGTCAGAGCTGGACACAACATGGGAGAGGCGTTGGAACTGAGAGACTGGGAGTTATGACAAGTGTGGTTAATATACTAAAGGCTACACTCGAAAAAGCTGCCAATGGCAAACAAGGATGGAGACTGTAGGAGACCAAAATCCAGAAATCAAAACACCACAATGGAAAGGAACGCACTGGGCACGGCTCGAAGAAATGCAGAGGGGAAAACGAAATAACAGAAGGGAGCATCTAAGAATGGTGGGTAGATTTCCAAAGGCACACGTACCGTGAGCAACGAGGGAAGAAAAGGAGAGGAAACACTTAAGCAATAACTGCTGGCAGCTGCAGAGAGCTCCGGCCAGGCCGAGCAGGACCAACGCGCAAAGCTACACCAGGCACATCCTCTTCAAGCCGCAGCGAATCAAGGGCAAAGGAAAAATCGACAGAAACACACCTCACCATAAAGACGGAGGCGAAGAATTACACCACGCTTCTCTTCGGAGTCTATGCACAGAAGACAGTGCAATCTATATTTAATTTGCTGAAGAAAAAACTGAAATGACCCGTTGAAATGATTTTCAGTAGTGACAAAGAAACAAAGACTTTTTCAAACAAAAATTGAGAGAATTTGTTACCAGCAGATCTGCCATGGAAGAAATGTTAAGAGAAAAGTTTCAGAAAGAATGAAAATTATAGGAGCTGGAGCAGTGGCTCGGCAGTTATGGCGCTTGCCTGGCATGTGCCAAGTACGTGAGTTCAAACCCCAGCACCACATACACAACCAAGTGTCTGAACAATGGAAGCCACATGGAAAACTCAATAAAAAATTTATTCTCTCTCTCTCTCTTTTAAAAAAAATGAAAAATATGTAGGTTAGAAATTCAAGTCTACATCAAGAAGAGTAGAGAAGGCATAAATTAAGGTAAAATGAAATCCTTCTTATCCTTGATTTAATAGATGACAGTTTATTCTAAATAATAAAAGCAACCATAGTTTTATGATGGTGGCTATATGGAATGAATGTCAGCGATGTCACCCAGGAAGAAAGGGAAGAATAGGGACACTCTGATATGATTTCCAACTGCCTGAACAGTAGAGCAGGTTACTGAAAGAGAACCTGAGTTGTCACTGTGTACTGTGAACTCAAGGCCAACCACTAAGAAAGTTCTTTACAAAGGATGATCGATATGTAGAGAAAAGAAAAAAAAGGCACACAAAATGCTCAGTTAAAACCATACGAATCATGGGCCGGATCGGTGGCTCAGCAGTTTCAGCGCTTGCTTAGCAAGCACTAGGACCCAGGTTCAAACCCCAGCACCACATACACAACTAAGTGTTGGAGCAACTAAAGCCATGTGGAAAAACTAAAAACAAAAACAAACACAAACACAAACAAAAAACCATATGAATCATAAAAAGTGGAAGGCAGAAAAGAAGCAAAGAACAAAGTGTGAGGTGCTGATGCTGCTGAGCATGACTGCAGGTGTTTTCATGGGGCTGGAGTGGTGGCTCAGCACTTGCCCGGCACGTGCGAGGTCCCGGATTCAAATCCCAGCACCGCTTATGCAACTAAGTGTTGGAGAAACAAAAACCAGTTGAAAAACTAAATAAAGTTGATTCTCTCTTTCTCTCCCTCAAACCAACTAAAGCTGAGGGGCCCTGCATTTCCTCAGCAAGGAGGTCAGGGATGGAGCCCTTTGGCAACAGAGACAGGAGCCCAGGAGCCATTGGAGAGTGAGAATATGGGAGCATGCAACCCTGACGTCGGAGCGGTGCAAGGCCTTGGGCGGGTGACCCCACAGTGTCCAGTAACACAGGGAGCTGACATCGCCTGCACAGCAGCGTGAGAGCAGTCCATGGGTGACTCCGGGGGCCAAGCACATGCTGCACTGTCTAGTGACAGCTGGACTGGCCAGCAGCGAAGCTCTGAGAGGCTGCGGAGGGGAAGAGGGGCATCTAAAACACTCCTACCCAAGCTATCTAAAGGATGGCCTAAAAGGAGAGGGAAATTACTGACCACAGAACAGACAGAAACTGCTCAGTGTGCGCATGGTCAGGGCAGACACATACAGTCGGAGAGGAGCAAGATGCAGAGACAGCCCTGCCCCGGGGGCCCAAGACAAGCACCTGTCCTGGGGGTTCCTCTGCTGTAGAAAGGGCCCTGGCCACAGCAAGTTTCAGCCTACCAGGAAAACAGCTGCAGATCTACACGTGACCAACAATGTGAAACTACTTGAAGCAAAACACAGCCAACCTGAGGACGAGGGGCCCAAGCCATGACCCCAGGGGGATCATGGCCACTTAGGAGTGCCTGCTCCCAGACACACGCTCCTCCAAGACCTCAGCAAAGCCTTGCTTTCACTGCACCCTGGTCCCTAAGGCCACCCTTTGGGTTTGGACAGGTGTGCAAGTTTCAATCAGCATTGGCTCCCCCAGAGCACAAGGTCCCTCCTAGGCTCCTCACTGGCTGAGTACTGCAGGCTGCAGGCTGCAGTCTCTCTCTGTTGCTCAGGTGGGGGCTTCCTTCTCCCTGCTGTCTGTCAAGGGGCCGCAGATCTTACACTCCTGTGTTAAGCAACACCGTGTGACTTCCAGTTCTGCTCCTCCCTCTGGCTACCTGACTTACATTGGAGCTAAATCTTGCATCCTGAAAGTGAACCATCACCTTCCCATCTCTCAGCTGCTGCTGCATCTCCTCCAGGGCTCCCAGCTGGATGTGCAGCGGGGGCACCGCCGAGAGGCACTGAAGGTCCAGTATCAGAGGACTGTCTCACCAGGAGGTCCCAAACAGGTGGCTGGCATCGTGTTAAAACGTCCCCTGCAACGTCACACTGAATAAGAGAAGCAGCCACAGCACCAGGGCCCCGCATGAAATGTGCAGAGCAGGCGAGCTGGGGGAAGTCACAGCACCTAGCGGGGCTGGGGAGGGACACACGGCCTCTTTCTTGGTGACAGAAGTGTCCTAAAATTGCTTGTGGCAGTGTCTGCACAGCATTGTGAACACCTGCACTGAATCTTTGAAACACAGACCGTGAAGGGCAAAGTGTGCAGTATATGAACTATGTCTTCACGAAGCTGTTCCAAAAAAGCAAAAACCAAAACGTCTCCCTCTCGTTGCCCTGGAAGGGGCTGGTAGTGCTGCTGGCAAGGAGGACCACACAGTATGCATTGCCCAGTGCTGCAGGGACATCAGAAGCCGTCCAGTGAGAAGCCCCCAGTTAGAGCTGGAGCAAGAATGGAGGGAGTGGCGTCTCCCCGCCCTCCCCAGGGAAGTGAGTCTCACGGAGCAGGAAGGGGTGCCCAGAAGAGCTGCAGGAAGGAAGGCTCGCTAAGCACCACCCAGAGGCCGGTGTCGAAGGGGTCCCTAAAATGAGCCCATCTGAGCCCCCTCACTGGACACCCACCAAACAATGGGGGCTGGGGGCAATCTCACCTGAACTGTGAGGTTCGGTTCTGCCCCAAGAACTGCCAAGCCACCCCTGCTCCAGGCAGGATGGAGGCCCTCCTAGCCCAGCAGCTACCCTCTTCCTCATGCCAAGGAGCATGTCTGAGAGGAGCCAGCTGCAGCTTGATGCCAAGCATCTAGAAGCTTGTCACCTTTCAGGGTTAGGGGCTCTCACAGGAAGAGAACAATAGCCCCAAACAGGTTTGGGATGTGAAACAAAGTCAGCAGAAACACACACAAAGAGGTCTGGTGGCGTTTGACAAGAAAACTAAAGGCACAGGGGTGGTGAACACTCCCAGCCACGCGGGAGCCAACAGTCTCCTCTCACTGTGAGGTGACCCACCAAGCCCTGGAAGGCCAAGTGCAGGAAGGCCACCTGGTTGCACCAGGGCGGTGGCCTCCTCTCGCTTCTCTTACTTGATTCTCTGGAAAGCAGCATGCTAGGAGGCACTGTCTGGATGAGGGCTCTGGGGCACCAGTGGGGTTTCCTCGGCTGTGCACCCCTCCGTCTTGCAGACCAGGATGTGTGCCTTCCCATTCCCCGGGGAGCTCTGTCCACCCTAGCCCCACTCCTCACACCCTGCCCGTCTGCCTGGGGACTCCCCCACTCAACCACAGCCCCCAGCCTGCCCCATCAGCCCTTCTTTCCCCAGATTTGGCAACCAAAACCCAACAGCAGCCATAGGGTGCCCACGTGGACCCTGATAGCTCTCACCATGGGCTGGAGTCATGTACTGGGACAGTCACTGCCTGTCATGTTGTGACTGGTTGCATGGAGATGAAGGAACCAGGGGACTGATGTGGGACCACATGTGCTCCGGAGATGATCCACACCTGGCCCCTGCTCAGAGAGGCACCCAAAGCAGAGCTGCCCCCCCCCATCCCTGCCTGCAAGAGGCCTGAGAGATGGTCCCAGGCTAGGACTCTGTCCCAATGTGTGCAGACAGCCCTCAACCACAGAGGCTCACCTGCCCTCGCACCCAGCCCAGGACAAGGAGATGGGGTGGCAGAGATGGCTGTTCCTCCTCTTCCCCACCTGTGCAGGGCTGGGAGCTCCCTCCTCCCCTGCCCCCCAAGCAAGGAGCACCACAATCTCCTCTTAGGCCACCAGGTGGCAGCATGGCACTGAAAACCTGCCTCTCCTTGCCGGTGTTTCCATTGCAGCAGGATCTTGCTGGTTCCACACTGGCTTTTCCGGGGTGACCTTCAATGGCCTGCCCTGTCCCCTGCCAACCCCTGCCCCCAGTCATTCCAAATGGTAGATGCCAGTGGAGGTTCTTGACTGGCCCCAAGCCCTACTCCCAACGGCCAGGACCAAGCCCTGCAGGAGGGAACCTCTGACTTGGATGTGGTTTCCTGGGGTTGCCACGCACAGCCCTGCGGGAACCCGGTTCTGGGTGAAGGCTTGAAGCTCGCTGCACCCATGCCTATGGCGCTGATGCCTGTACATCCCGCAGATCCACCATAAACTTCAGAGTCCTCACCAGCGCCTGCTCTGTGCCTCCTGGCCGCCAACACTGCACACCATTCCCTTCCTGCAGTCCTCAGTCCTGGACCCCGTTGGAGCAGGCACCCCACCATCCCCTCAAAGAGTGTCAGCCTCCAGGACCCGTGTGGTCAACACTGCCCTGGGTGCCTCACCTGGAGCAACGTGGTTCAGGAGGGGAACCCCAGGAAGTGCCCCACCCCAACTGCATGGCAGCCACAGTGACCTTTGGAAGAATGGACTCTCACAAGCACACCTCACATTCTTGGGGACAGGATGCACCAGTGTTCGTCCTGCAAACAGCCAAATGGGAAACCTACTGGGACAGACAGGAGCTGGTCTGATATTCCCACAATCTCTTAACCACATTTGTATCTTGTCTTCTTGCACATTTATACTCCACACGAATCAGCATGGAGAGGCTGGTTATTGCTAGAGTTCTAGAGCCTTCCACAGAGCCTATGGTTCTCACCCATTCACTCCACAAATGTGCACTGGGCACTTATGCACCTTCCCAGAGAACTCAGTAGTTGGAACATCTTCGTGATTCCTCTCCCTGGTGGAACTTGGAGAACAGAGATCAGGCAACTCTGCTGAGGTCACACAGCAGGGCCTTCTGAGTGATTCCACATCTTCCTGGAAGCCAGGGTGACCCTGTCTTACTGAGCAAGGAGCAGCCATCCCTCACTAATTCCACCAGGCCTCTAGGCAGGTTCCCACCTGGGAGAATGCTTGGGGTCCTGGCTTTACCCCCTTTTAGAAGAAGGTGAGTCCTGAGGCTGGGGGTTCCTATATAATGTGGCTGGAATGGAATGGAGGAGGTGGTACCTTTAAGGGCTCTGGGGAAAGCCCTCTAAGCCTGAGCACTCTCACATTTGGGCTTTTAGTTGATAAATAGAGAGGAAGGTCTGCTGGCAGGGGGAGGCTGGAGGCAGACAGGTGAACCCAGCTGGGAGTGCTCTCTTGATGGGGGTTGGGAGGCATCCCCTGGGTTCTACCCTTGGTGGATTAAAATGCTCACAGAGTTTTTCACCCACATTAGAAACTTCCAGGGTTGGAGTGGTGGAGCGGTGGCTCAGCGATTACAGTGCTTACCTGGCATGTGTGAGGATGCAGATTCCAACCCCAGAACCACATACACAAGGAAGTGTCCCAGTAACGAAACCGATATAAAAAACTAAATTAAAAAAAAAAAGGAAACTTCTGACTGGTGCAGGGGACTTGTGGCTCTGGAGGCCCCTCACCATGGGGAAGCTGTGACCAATGAACTTCACACCCCATTTCCAGCTAGTGGAGAAATCTCAGAATTGGGCATCCTGAACCCAGGGGACACCCCTACAGGCGCCTGGACTGCACTCTGGGTGGGAGGTCACCTGCAGTGCCCCAAGGGTTCTGGCTGGGACTCCGACCAGGGACAGAGGACCCACACTCCTAACCCCAAGCGGAGACTGAGAAAATACCCCAGTGCAGGACAAGATGTGGGAAACCCTTTCACAAGGGGCTTCTCCTAAGCAGCAGGTTTTATCCTATAAATTCAGATCCCTGCCTCGAATCACTACTTGCCATTGAGGAACGTGGGAGCCATCTCAGCACACAACTGGCACCTGTGGGGGACAGTGCCCAGCAGCTGCAGGTTCAGGAAAGGGCCCCCTGCTCACAGATCACAGATGGCCCAAGGGACCCAACACAGCCACTGATCAGCCGAGAATGCAGGCCTGTTGGGGTCTGACCTTCACTCCATTTCATCAGCTACCCTGGAGCGATCTTGTTACTATTTGTATAAGTTCCTTCAGGAGGGGCTGCTAGGTCGTGCTTTGTTAACCTTGCTAATTGTTGATACAAAAGGTCAAACAGGGTGAGTCAGAATGTATTGATCACAGAATGTTCCTAACTTTTGTCTGTACTCAAAATCTGCATACCCGTGGCAACTCCCTTAGAAGGATTGATTCCTTGGCTGTCTCCCCTCCCTATAAAAAC